>KQ986794.1:39681-73820 GCA_001598015.1 Dorcoceras hygrometricum
CAAAAACTGTCCCACGTAATCCCTACTCCAGTCTCTTCCAAAGTCCTCGAAGCGCCTCTCCACCAACGCTCCGCACCTTTCCTCAACTGGAAAGTAGCCAGACTCAACTTGAATTCGTCATCATACTGCACATGGTTAAACAAACCAGTGACATGCTGCAGCCACGAATCTGCATCGGCACTAGACTCATCCCTTATTGAAAACCTGAGGATTCATACGCTGAAACCTCACCATAACGAGTTCCATATCGTTCACACGAGCAGCCAACTCGTCAACCACATCCTCGGCGTGCCTACCGCGACCACGAGAGGGAAAACTACACTGATCACCTTCTGTCTGACCTTCAGACTCTTCCAGAATCTGCCCTCTACCTCTACCTCTACGTCTAGGCTGCATCTAAGAAACACTAAGAGGGTAAGATCACAACAGAGCAGATACAGCACAAATAATTGCAGCAATTAGATCACATAACCAAGCACATGCAACACACAACACTGTGTCTAGACTCAAGTGTGACCAAAGAAAACTATGCTGATCACCTTCTGTCTGACCTTCAGACTCTTCCGGAATCTGCCCTCTACCTCTACCCCTACGTCTAGGCGGCATCTACGAAACACTAAGAGGGTAAGATCACAACAGAACAGATACAGCACAAGTAATTGCAGCAATTAGATCACATAACCAAGCACATGCAACACACAACACTGTGTCTAGACTCAAGTGTGACCAAAAGAAATCGAGCTTATCCCAGCTTAAGCTCTGATACCAAAAATGTCAGGCCTCGTGCTCTACATAGAATTAAACCACGCAAAAAATAGCGGAAGCATACAAAAAGTGGCTTAAGAATTTTTTTTCGCTTGGCCTGACGGTTTAAAACATATAATTTAAAATACACAATACTCAAAGTAATCCCAGTATTTTACAAACACTCAGTACAACAGTACAACATTTAAACAAATACAAATACTAGTACTACAACAGATCACACAATCCCACAAGCACATGGAATTCCCCGGCTGTTAGTACTAGTACATATATGCTGTACGCTAACTGGGAAACTCTATCCACCTCCTGGGACACCTCCAACTGGGTCAAAGCCACGACCAGCAGAGAAACCTGGGAAACCTGAAAACACATACATGCAACAATACACGATCCCCAGAGGGACATCAGGGTCAAACGTCAGTACGGAGAGCAGCATAAACAGCATAAGGAAAGCAACAGATAAATATGCAAATGCTATGCAAGGGATCAAGGCTACAATCGAAAGCAGGGAGCCAAAGGATAGCAACAACAGCTCAACAGCAAGATCTGATCAAAGGAAAGACAGACAGTGGCCACGGGTATACTGAGCACATGGGAGCTACCCACTCGTCTCCAGTACACCATACCAGATGCTAAACAAACAGCTCCACCTGCTGTTGCTCACTCATGAGATGTGGGAGCTACCCACTCCGCTCAAAGCGGATATCAAACCCAGCAGGGAGATGAGGTATGGGAGTTACCCGCTCACATCCGAGGTATACGGGAACTACTCGCTCATCCTCGAATACAGCATCCTGGTATTCTTCTATCAAGAGAACAGACACAACTAGCAAAACAGAGGTCAACAAGATAATGCGTGTATGCAAATTCAACAACTGATATCAATACAATGCACAAACGATAACAGCATAGAGCATACACAGCAAAGAACATAAATCCATGCTCAATCCTAAGCTGTAAACAAGCTCACATCTGTACCTCAATTCTCTGTGCAACAATTACTACAGTAGATTGCCACAATGACGTCCCGAGCACACAGATCTATCACATGCTCAATGGTAACACACAATTCCTCAGGGACCGTAGCACAGAAAACAGCAGCTGGGAGTTATGAACTCCACCAGCGCTAATCCTACCTCTCTATCTCAACAGAAAGCTCTAAACAAAGCTCAAAGGCAGGAACTTTACATACCCCGACAAGATAGGAGCGAAATCCGACGCTTATGCTAACAGACTACACAAGGGAGATGTCTTTGCACACCTCTCCAGCTTCAAGCAAACGTTCGAAAATAATATCCAAACGAAGCGTCTCAGCAAGAGGAGTCCAACGCTACCACTCTTACTCTCGTCGGAGCTACCTACCGTCGGCAATCGAAGAAGATAAGTTTCGGTGAACAGTAGCTAGGGTATCGCGACAGAATTTGGCAATCAAGAAATATTCTAAGTATGGAAACTGGATACTCAATTCAAAGACCAAGTCCTCTTATCTAGGCCAAAGCTGCTCACAGCTCAATAAACAGTATCCACCAATACTTAAACTATCGCAATGGATATTCCCGCTCGCAAACAGATCTTGCAACAGATCTCACTCTACGCTACAACAGCGATCGTTACTAACTCAAACGACGTTGCAGAGAGCTACTGTCGCAACTGGACACGTCACCCGCTACTCACTGCTGAACACTAACCAACATCTGTTAGCAACTCTACAACAGATCTCTCACATAGCTGACACTAACGCAACTCACATCTGAGTCTTCTTCGCTAATCCAAAACGCTGTCGTTCCAACTAATCCAAACGACGACGTAAAACTACTCACTACTGAAACATGCTAGCGCGCTCTCTACTACTCAGCGACAATAGATCTCGCTACAACTGCTGAACACAACCACTCAGCGACCACTGCTGAAGTCACCTCTGCTGAACGCCAACATTCAGCGATGACCCGCGCTAACTACTGAACAGATTTCGTGCCAACTCTAACTCTCTAGAATCGTTCTAAGGGCTAAACAAAACCCGATAGCTTCTCCAAGCTCATCAACGCAAAGCTGATCTCAATGAAACCCGATTAAGTAACTCAATTAATCTTATCAGCTTTCGGATGTCACAGGCACTGTTCTTATAGCCAAATCTGTTTCACGCTAGTGGCACTGTTCCTATAGCCAAATCTGTTTCGTGCTAGCGGTGCGGCACTGTTCCTATAGCCAAATTTGTTTCGCGCTAGCGGCACTATTCCTATAATCAAATATGTTTCATGCTAATGATATAATTACCAAAGCCAAATCTGTTTTAACCCTAACAATACGATTTTTTGGTCGTCAAATCTGTTTTCCACTGAGATATGTATTCTTTAGCCAAAGCTGTATGCTCAGTGCAACGTATTATTTTAAGAGAAATGAATTGTAAAAGAAGCGAACCCCGATGTTTGGTGATCCGATTTCGATCAAATGCTTTGATTAAAGGAAGT
This sequence comes from Dorcoceras hygrometricum, assembly GCA_001598015.1. NCBI lineage: Eukaryota > Viridiplantae > Streptophyta > Magnoliopsida > Lamiales > Gesneriaceae > Dorcoceras > Dorcoceras hygrometricum. The sequence continues at coordinate 42,915 of KQ986794.1, forward strand.
AATATTCAGTTTTTAAAGGATTTATGGAATAGATAACAGACGGTCAAAGATGGAAGGGTGAGCTAGCTGTCATCAGTTGCCCCTTCATATTATTATGGGAGATGTTTCGCCATATTATTACTGAATTCAGATGTAGTTTGATCAAGCGCCATTGGACCTGAGGAGAGCTTCTAAGCCATAAGTCATAAGAAAAATATAGATGAGATCTGGGGTGCCTTCCCAAATCTGATTTTACGAAAAGAATTTATGTTTAAACTAACTTCCTTTAAACTATGATTATTTTAAGTTATGTATGTGTCTGTCTGCACTAGGTGATCTTTGTTATTCTCGATTTTACTTGCTGAGCCCCTAGTCTCATGAGCTTTTATGGTGCAGGTGAGTCGGATCTTGGGCAGACGAGAGGCGGGAGCTGAACCTACCGGGGCATAGGTGTAATATCTCGTTTTGTAAGTTGATCCAGAAATCTGTTTACTCAAACTTGTTGCTATTTACTTTTGGCGTTTGTATATCGGTTTTCTAAGGAAATACAGCTTACAACATTTCGCATCAGCCCTTCTATTCCTCTTATTTATTCAATTAACTCCACTCCGTTGATTCCCATGGGTATGGGCGTCACATAAACTTTGTTCATCCTGTCAGCTCGAAAAGCAAGTCCGATCTACTTTTATGAACAAGGATTGTAACTCTTCTTCCCGAAACTTGGAGCTATTGCACATGGATATTTTGGCCCTATCCAAGTAACCAGCTTAGGGGGAACGAAGTACACCCTAGTGATTGTTGACGATTACTCCAGGTTTACCTGGGTAATATTTTAAAATAACAAGACTAGACCACGGACCAGCTGATAAATGTTTTAAATAAACTTCAAAATGAGAAATATTCTTCTATCGATCATATTCGGAGTGATCGTGGTACTGGATTTTTTAAATATAAATTATCCTCCTATCTTGAACATAACGGAATCAGGCATGGGTTATCTATGGCTAGGTCACCTCAATAGAACGGGCTCACTGAGCGCCATCATCTTACTTTAAAAGAAGCTGCAAGGACTATGCTTGTTGATTCTGGGATTTCTAAAAACTTTTGGGCTGAAGCGATGAACACTGCATGCTATACACAGAACAGATCTATGATTAACAAGAAACAACAGAGACACGTATGTGATCTGGAATGGCAAGCTACCAAACATTGCATATTTAATGTTTTTGGTTGTCACTGTTACATTCATAACAATGGTAAAATGTAGTTAGCTTCTTTTGACGCACGTTCTGACATTGGATTTTTCTTGGTTATTCGACTGTCAGCAAAGCTTATCGCTTTTTTGATAACAGAATGATGACAGTTTGAGAGTCAATACATGTTAAATTTGATGATTCTAGTTTTTCTTCAAATTCTATTGCTTCAATTAATGATATCAGCTTAGGGAGTATCAATTGAGATGGATCAGCTCGGATGCAAGATTTTCTTAGGTTTTGTGCTAAGATAATAGACAAAACTGCATCGGGTTGCAGTTTAGATCAACACCAGTGTGAGTTGTTCTAGTGTTCTATGCTGATCTTAGAGGCGTAAGCTGATTGGTGTTTTCTAGAGAATTGTTCCAGTTTGGAGTGCACTGGACATGGAAAAAGAGAGGTTCAGCTTAGAATCTTGCTTTATAGACATGCGAGCTGATTGTGTTGGACCAGATCGGGTGCAAGCTGACAGATAATACTATGTTGTGTCTAGCCGTGCTGGGCAGGTGAGCTGAACTGATACCATTGTAGCATGAACCAGTCCAGTGCAGTGCTCTGAGCTGGTAGCAGTTTAGGAAGTAGACGTAAGCTGGATGCAGCTTTGTGACTTACGCAGCGTCGTAAATTGAGTTGACCCTTGAGAGCTTGGTTGACCATCGCGAGCTGGTATGAGTACGTACCTTGAGACCTGAGTACGTGAGCTGATCTGAAAGTGTCATGAACTGGATGAGACAACAAAAGCTGAATAGAGCATCACAAGCTGACCTGAGCGGTGCGTACTGAGTTGAGTACTCTAAGCTGATCCACGTACTACTAGCTGAGAAGAGAGTACGAGATCTGAGCGGGATGGTATGCACTGATATGAGATGCTATGGATGGGTGAGACCTAATCTGGTCGGCGTGTGCTGAGCTGAGCCATGTAAGCTGAGCTGTCGTAGCGCTTACTGTTCTGGAGATCTTAAGCTGAGCTGAATTCTCTCTGCTGATATAAGATGGCGAGCTTTGTTGACAGTCGCAAGCTGTTTTAGGGATAACAGCGTATTAGAGATCAGCTTGGGGATTTTGGCTGTATGAGCGTAAGCTGAGTTCAACTTAGGGATGTTCTGGGTGCCCTGATCTGAGTGTTCAGATCGAGAGTGTTGTGCAGCATCGTTTATGTGACGCCCATACCCATTTGAATCAATGGAGTGGAGTTAATTGAATAAACAAGAGGAATAGATGGGCTGAATGTGAAATTTTGTAAGCTGTATTTCCTTACAAAACCGATATACAAACAATTGGACGCCAAAAGTAAATAGCAACAACTGGTTTGAGTAAACAGATTTCTGGATCAACTTACAAAACGAGATATTACAACTACTGGAACTCTATATGAATTCTCTATTGTTGTAATGGATCTTAATACAGTTCTGACAAAAGATGAAAAACAACAACACGAAAACGCCGGTCTTCGATAAACACACCTATGCCCCAGCAGGTTTATCTCCCGCCTCCCGCCTGCCCCAGATATGACTCACCTGCACCATAAAAGCTAATGAGCCTAGGGGCTCACGAAGTAAAATCGAGAATAACAAAGATCACCTAGTGCAGACAGACACATACATAACTTAAAATAATCATAGTTTAAAGAAAGTCAGTTTAAACATAAATTCTTTTCGTAAAATCAGATTTGGGAAGGCAACCCAGATCTCATATTTATTTTTCTTATGACTTATGGCTTAGAAGCTATCCTTAGGTCCAATGGCGCTTGATCAAGATACATCTGAATTCAGTAACAATATGAAGAAAAACATCGCCCATAACAATATGAAGGGCAACTGATTCCTTCGACAGCTAGCTCACCCTTCCATCTTTGACCGTCTGTTATCTATGCCATAAATCCTTTAAAACTGAATATTACTTCCTTTAATCAAAGCATTTGATCGAAATCGGATCACCAAACATCGGTTCGCTTCTTTTAAAATTCCTTTCTCTTAAAATAATACGTTGCACTGAGCATACAACTTTGGCTAAAGAATACATATCTCAGACGTGGAAAACAGATTTGGCCACAAAAAAAATCGTATCGCTAGGGTTAAAACAGATTTGGCTTCGGGAATTATATCGCTAGCATGAAACAGATTTGATTATAGGAATAGTACCGCTAGCACAAAACAGATTGGCTATAGGAAAAGTGCCGCTATCACGAAACAGATTTGGCTATAGGAACAATGCCGTTAGCGCGAAACAGATTTGGCTATAGGAATAGTGCAGCTAGCGCGAAACAGATTTGGATATAGGAACAGTGCCGCTAGCGCGAAACAGATTTGGCTATAGCACATTGCCGATAGCGCAAAACTGATTTGGCTATAGGAATAGTGCCGCTAGCACAAACAGATTTGGCTAGCATCGCTGTTTAACTTGGAGTCAAGTATAGACGTCGCCATGCACCAAAAACAACCTGCTCTGATACCAGTTGATAGGATCGAATTAGGGGGTGTCTCATGAGTTCTCACACAACTAACGTAAGCTCTCACATAGCTTTAGACACCAAACCCTCAAGAAGCGTGTATTTTAAGAAGTTTGTGAAAATAACCAGCACGCAACACTGAACCGGATCGCGCATTGACTTTTCCAGCAGCTCTGCGAGCTGGTCCTGAACACATGAGATCTGGTTGATTTAAATCTAGATCTACAATAGCTCATTATTCTTGAGATGTTTGTGTATCGAGATACATATTGAGTTATGAGATATATCATGTGGAAACAACTCAAACTTAACTCTGAAAATCGAAAGCTTGTTAATCATTTTAAACATATGCAGTTTAAAAATATGCAGTGCATGTATGTTAAATGCAGAAAGCTGTAAATAGATACGCTGCAATTTTTTTATGGAAGTTTGGAGGTGAATCTCCTACGTATACCTTCTTCCGAAATGGGAAGGATCCATTATAAGACTTTGATTACAGCGGCTCCCGCTGCAACCCAATCCAAGAACTCCTAGCACCTATGCACACCGCCCTCAAGCCGTGTTTCTAACAATCACTTCTTTAACACCTCAGTGAGAAAGTCTACATAGACTTGTATAACGTCTCTATCCAAAGACTACAAGGAAAGATTTTGTTTGATTCACTCATTTTCTATTTCGCTCAACTCTCAAATATATTCATCGGCACTTGAACACTGCTCTTGTATATTCATCGGCACTTGAACACTGCACTTGTACGCTATACTTGATCTGCGCTTGAACATTGCTCTTCACTAGATCTCACTGCGCTTGATCACTGAACTGCTCTTGTACCAAGCTGGTGAATCAGCTTGGTGTTCCCTGAATTCTGGATCTCTTCTGTTGTACCAGCTTGAGCATCCCCTCACTATTCCAGCGTAGATATCTTCAACTGTTCCAGCTTGGGCGTCCCCTTACTGTTCCAATTTTGATATCTCCCTGTCTTCTCAATCAAGTGCATTGCACATCACACGTAAATCGTTAGTTGAATAATAACATATTTTGTGTTATTCAAAATTCAGATTATGATCTATAAACACAGATCCAACATCTTGTACGAGACCTCACCCAGCTAATTTGTTTTTCTCAGCTCACGTAAATGTGAGTGTGTGTGTGTGTTTGTGTGAGAGAGATTTACAATGTAAGCTCACTCTCTCTAGTATTAAATCTCACACACTCGGGAAGGTGCTCTCTGATCCTTCTTCACCAAGACTGTAAGGAGTCAAAATCTGTTTATGCTCTCTCTCCCTGAAATAATGTTCTTCTCTCTTTTCTTTTCTTTCTTCCCTTTTTCTTTATCTCTACGTCTATCGTGTATATCTCTCGTTGTGTACACGATTCTCGTCTCATTTGAATCTTTAGTAGATGTATCCTTTGATGAATTTATGACCATTGGAGAGATACCATAATTTTTGCTTGTCAATCTGATCTTCAGCCGTGACATAAGGCTCTTTCCTCTTATGGCTTTCAAAGGCTCTTTCAGCGTGGGCAAAATTCAAAGGCTCTTTTAGCTCAGACAAACTGCAGCTTTGTCCTCGCTTGTTCTATTCTCGTACAGTTTACTTTTCCTGGCCAGCTCTGGCCTGATCTTCTACGTTGTTCCTCTGAGCTGATCATCTAAGATGATCTTTTCTTGATCTTCGTTTTGCTCTGAACTGTTTACGCACTTCTTCTCTAAGCTGCTCTTGTTCTTATCTGCTCTGTTCTGCTCTAAGTTGTTTCTTTCTTCTTTGCACAGCTCTGAGCTATTTCGTTCTTCTATGTATAGCTCTGAGCTGTGCTACAGTGATCTGGTCTGTGGTGCTCCATCTTATACCTTTGAGCTGATCTATATGTCTGAGCTGATTTGCCTAATATGATATGTCTTATGCTCTGTTCTAACTTGTTCAACTCTAAGATGTTTCGTTTTTCTCTGTACAGCTCTGATCTGTGCTTCTGTGATCTGGTCTGTGCCGCTCCATCTTAGACCTATGAGCTGATCTATATGTCTGAGCTGATTTGACAATCTGATCTGTCTTCTGCTCTGTTCTAACTTGTTCAAATCTGAGCTGTTTCATTCTTCTCTGTACAGCTCTAAGCTTTCTTGCTGTGATCTGGTCTGTGATGCTCCAGCTAAGACCTCTGAGCTGATCTGTATGTCTGAGATGATTCATCTAATTTGATTTGTCTTCTACTCTGTTCTAACTTGTTCAGCTCTAAGTTGTTTTGTTCTGTACAGCTCTGAGCTACTTCGTTCTTCTCTATACAGCTTTGATCTATTTGAGATGTTTTACTGCGATCTGGTTTCCTGAGCTAATCTTTCCAGAGCTGATACGCTCTAAGCTGATCGACACTTCTACGCTGATCTTCTTCTTCGATGAAATGCGCTCTTTGTTTATACAACGCACTTCTCAACTCGCAGCTCTTGTCCGATCTGATCAGCTACAGCCTAGGCCTGCGTACTCATGTAGATCGTAATAACATAAGAGCAGGTTTGTATTCATCAAAATCCTGATCTGATCTTAAACGAACCGTACTCTAGAATTTTTTTTAAATAAAGTGGGAATAAACATTCTTAAAAGAAAACATAGTTCGTCCACCGAAAACTTTCATCAACATCACTTTAAAATATGAATAAATAAATATCTCAAAAATATTAAATCATTCATTTTGTCTTAAAACCAGAGTAAATAAAATGCGGAATTTGAACATGTCACATCAAACAAAACATAAGAAATGGTCACGGTATAGCAGCTGCAGCGGACGCTCAGATGTCCTCACCATCGGTCGGGATAAAATCATCTGCAGGCTCACACCATTTTAAGCCTAGTGAGCCTAAAGGCCCAGCATGCTCTATCTGATAATTATAAAGTATGTGTAATAAAACCACATGAAAGAACATAATTATCATAAAAATAGCTTTAAGACATGCATGCATGGATGATCGTAAAGCATGGCTCATAAATCAGTCGTAACATTACATAAACGTATATCATAACATAACAAGGCATGACATAGCATAATATAAAAAGACATGTGAGTCGTATCCATAGACGTGTGGACCGTTATTAACGATGACATGCATGCATGGATGATCGTAAAGCATGGCTCATAAATCAGTCGTAACATTACATAATCGTATATCATAACATAATAAGGCATGACATAGCATAATATAAAAAGACATGTGAGTCGTATCCATGACGTGTGGACCGTTATTAACGATTGATCAATCATAAGAAATCAACGTACGTGGCGTTCACCAATCTTACCTCGGGATCCCTCACACCTCTATTCTGCCACTTCACCATGCCGTGAACACATGGATCCATAAGCTCATTATAACATTAACAGAGGTTCACCGGGCCCGGTATCTCGGATCTGCTAATCGTCTACTTTGCCACAAATCACTTCAATCCCTCAAAATATGTTCTTTTTCTTTCATGCCTTTAACATTTCATAAACTTTCATGATGTATGTACTTTGTAAAACATGCAAATTTAAAAGGCTTAACCCATCAATATATATTTAATTTCCTTTAAATAAACGAATAATCATATACGTAAATACTACATATATAATTAAATATATATTTATGGACTTCTATATTTTCTCCTCCCGGTCAAAGATTGGTTCAAGTGTCTCGCCCACTAATTCTAAGCCCCAAAAGCCTAGACTTAAATTTAAAATGAAACTTAACTCTAAACTTGACCCTTTAACTAAAATTTCATTTCAAAATTGGTAAAAATATCCCGCCCTTCCACTTAAAATCTGGCATTGAATTTTGGCAAAATAAAAGTTCCCTTGACCAAAATTTCTACTTTAAAATTTGATAAAAGTATTAGGCCCATAAATAAAAGAGATTTAGGTTTTAAAATTTTGACTTCAAATTTGTACTTAAAATGATTTGACCCATTTACGCTTAAAATCGGACTTTACATTTCTGCCCCGATGAGATGTAGTTTGAGCGGCTACACCGTAAAATTCATTAAAAATCAATTTCCTAACCAAATCGCTCTCCGTCTGGACCCACATGACCCTACCACGATGGGATAGCTCCTGGAACCAACCATAACCGACCAGGATGCCCGACACGATCAACCTAACCCACTGCCCGCGTGCAGATTGTAACCAGGACACGTGATAGCCATAAAACTCAACTAATTCATTACTCGGCCAAATCTCTCCCTGTTTGGACCTGCGTGACCCTAACTCAATGAGCTATCTCGTTCAATCAACCTTGACCACAAAGACCACATTGTGAGGAATCAGATTTTGGGATTAGATTAGTCACGAGAATTAAGATTTTCGAATTCCAGAATTTCGGATTTTTGGTGAAATCTGATTTGAGAATTCAGATATCTCGTAGAGAATTTCAGATTTCTAGTCGCATGAGTCATCGGGTGAGATCTGGTAGTGATTTGGAGTCGAATTGGTTAAATTGTGATAGAAATCTGGTTTCCTGAGTGAGCGTGAATTGCCTCGAGAAGAGGTAAACGTTGTCGTTTTGGTGAGGTGTAGATGGTCGAGAGTGGCGCGGGAGTGAAGCGCTGTCGTTTCGTATCTTCAGACTTCTCGCTAGTAAAGCATTTCAGACGTCAACGCTGGTCAACGGAACCGTAGCGGGTGATCGCTGGTTCGAGTGATCGCTGGATTGAGAGAATGCCATGCGTTGGTCAACATGTTGGAGTTGACGTCTGGTGTAGAGTGTTCGGATGTTGTGGTTTGAGAGAGAGATATGTTCTCTCGGTGTGACGCCGTTTTGCGCATTGGTAAAGCGTAGAGATCTGTTCAGCGATGAGCGCTAGCGTTGTGTTTTGGGGAGAGGTCTGGTTGAGCGATGCGACGCTGTTCCATTAAGTTGCTGCGTCGTCGTTTTGAATTACTAGCACTTAGCAAATTTGCATTGGGCGAGCGAAGAGATCTGGTGTGTTTTATCGTTGGAGCGTCCAGATGTCACCGATACGCCGTCGTTTGGACTTGTGCGCGAGATTTAGCATAAGCGCTGGATTTTGAATGGTTGTGAGCGCTGGTTTGGAGAAATCTGTTTGGCGCTATGTTATGACACAGAAATCTGTTTAAGTCGGGAATTGTGTTATTCGATAGATATTGAATTGAGGATTTAAATACAAGTGTTGAGTTACACTTAGAACATTTTACACCCGATATTTCTTATCCTCTTCTCTGTTGAAACCCTCGTTCGACACTGTTTATTCGAACATTTCTTCCCTAAATTTCTGCCGATTCCAGCTTCTGTTTTTGACGATTTTGGTGGCGCTGAGTTCACATTGCTTAGCTCTTTCGATTGCTACCCATTTGAGATCCTGAATCAGCGTTGGAGGAGAAGCGCGAAGTTGCTGTGTCTTCGTGCCGTGGAGTCCGTTGGTTCTTCGGTTGGTTTAAGTTTCTGGGTGAGCATTTCCTTCCGTTTTGAGCTCTGTCTTTGTGTTAATACCTGCGTAGATGTATAGGACTTGAGTTTAGTTCTGGCCGTAGGTGTTTAAGGGTTTATGTTCAGATTTGAGCTAAGATATTAGCTACCTTGTACAGATTTCATCTCCTTGAAGTCTTCTGCCGAGAATTTCGAAACAGGAGAAATCTGCTTTCTCAGGCCGTGGGTTCTACCGTGCCCTGTTCGAATCTGTGAGGTAGAATTTTGAGGATTGAGGTACGAATTGAGCAGTCCTTAATAGCTTAGAGCGTGGACATGACTGTATTTCTTGCTATGAGATCTGTTGGCCTACTTCGGTGTTATTAAGTGAAACTGAATGGATGAATTGATTTATATATGTCCTGTTTTACGTATTGTCAAATTGTATGCATTGTGAATTGAATATTGATTGGCAACACGCATACATATTGAGCCGGACAGATTGGTTGAGTTTAGTTCTGGCCGTAGGTTTTTAAGGGTTTATGTTCAGATTTGAGCTAAGATATTAGCTACCTTGTACAGATTTCATCTCCTTGAAGTCTTCTGCCGAGAATTTCGAAACAGGAGAAATCTGCTTTCTCAGGCCGTGAGTTCTGCCGTGCCCTGTTCGAATCTGTGAGGTAGAATTTTGAGGATTGAGGTACGAATTGAGCAGTCCTTAATAGCTTGGAGCGTGGACATGACTGTATTTCTTGCTATGAGATCTGTTGGCCTACTTCGGTGTTATTAAGTGAAACTGAATGGATGAATTGATTTATATATGTCCTGTTTTACGTATTGTCAAATTGTATGCATTGTGAATTGAATATTGATTGGCAACACGCATACATATTGAGCCGGACAGATTGGTTGATGACCTGATTGAGAGCCACGTTGCGACTGGCCGACAGATGTGTCATGCCGGAATAGTCCAACGCTATCATCGGAGTGATGACTGCCGGATTTGAGCGTCTACTACCGAGCTGTGATGGGCTGACGGTCCCGGAATATCACGGACCAATGATTTCCACCGACTGATTGGCTGTGCGTGGTATAGAGGCTTGATTTGAGATTGCCAGTTGACTTACTGGTCTAGCTATCCGATCCTTGTTAGCCCTCATGCATTCATAGCATTGATTTATAGCATGTTGCATGTTTAGCTGTGTTGATAGCTCTTCGTACTGAGGCTTGACCTCGTATTTCTTTTCCTGCTTTTGTGTTGTTTGGGTCTGTGTTACCCATTTGCAGGATCTTCAGGTAACCAAGCTGGACAGAGTGGAGGTTCGGCTGGTCGATCCCCTTTCCCTTGAGTCCCAGTTTATTTTATTATGTATTGAACCGGGGGATGCCCCGTGTTTTTATGTATTGGGGATCTATGTCAGATTTGAGATGTTGTTGTTACCTGATTTGTTGAGTTTGAGTTAACTCGTATTTTGAGTATTGCTATTTTGAATGTATGTGTTGAGTTCAGGCCCATTTGATTTTGAAAAATTTTTAAGCCCGTTTTTATGCTTCCGTGATTATGTGCTTAATTGTGCTCTAATCTTGTGAGATTAGCACGGGGCCTGACAACATAGAGAGACTTACCAGATCCCAGCAACTCTATTGTCGCGCACAGACGATAAGCCAGGACATGTGCTTATCATAAAATTTGTAACTAATTAATTCCTTGACAAATCACTCTCTGTTCGGACTCAAGTGCTCTTAACTCGATGGAATAACTACCGGACTACCCTAGGACCAAACTCTAGCCCCATGAGCCGTCCATGACCGATTCATAACAAGGAACGAATCAAATACGAGTGGAAGATCATGATACATGCATGGATCTCAAATCCAAAACTTAGATCAAAGAAATTTACTCTAGACTAATATACATAAAAATTTTATTTTTCATAAATACTGCTTAAAAATATAAATTTTAGCTCTTAAAAATATGAGGGCTTAAAAATTTCAAATAAGCTTTCACCTTGGTCGTCCCCAGTCTCGTCCACGCGTCCGGAATTCAAACATGCTGAAAACGTGTCATGAACATTATAAAGCATAAAATCATCACTTAATCACATAAAATGACACATAATTTTCTAAAAACAATTTTCCCTCTAGTCATGCACTCATTTTAACGTAACTAATATACTAATTAAAATTTTATTTTCAATAAATACTGCTTAAAAATATAAATTTTAGCTCTTAAAAATATGAGGGCTTAAAAATTTCAAATAAGCTTTCACCTTGGTCGTCCCCAGTCTCGTCCACGCGTCCGGAATTCAAACATGCTGAAAACGTGTCATGAACATTATAAAGCATAAAATCATCACTTAATCACATAAAATGACACATAATTTTCTAAAAACAATTTTCCCTCTAGTCATGCACTCATTTTAACGTAATCAGGATTTCTGGGCGTTACAACTCTCCTCCCTTATAGAAATTTCGTCCCTGAAATTAAGTTACGTATCGAAAATGTCAGGCCTTGTGCTCAATCAGAGTAAAACCACGCAATAAACAATAGCGGAAGCAATAAAAATAGTGGCTAAATTTTCGCTTTCTGGCCTAACTTTAGAAAACATAATTTAAAATACAAAGTTATTCAAAATACAAGTTTTATAATGTTCGAAAGCCAAATACAACACAGCCACAAATAAACATAGAGTGACTCCCAAATAAACCACATAGATACAATACAATATCATATGTATCTACTACTATAACTGGGATACTCTATCCACCTCCCGGGGCACTATCAGCTGGATCAACTCCACGACCAGCGGTGAAACCATGGTGACCTGAAAACACACAGAGGCAAACAAGACAACCAGCCCCAGAGGGACAAGGGGTCAAATCCCAGTACGGAGAGCAACTGAAAAGTAGCAGTTAAATAGCACTAGATAAAATGCGAATGCTATGCATGAGACGAGGCTACAACCGAAGGCAGGGAGCCAAATGAATCTCAAGAAATAGCTCAAAAACAATCAACAGATCACTGCAGGATAGTGGCCATGGGGTGTGTGAGCATATGGGAGCTACCCACTCGTCTCAACACACGGTACCATAGATCACTGCAGGATAGTGGCCACGGGATGTGTGAGCATATGGGAGCTACCCACTCGTCTCAACACACGGTACCAGATGCACAACAATGCGCTCAACCCGCTGTTGCCCAACTCATGAGATGTGGGAGCTACTCACTCTTATGGTCGGTGAATATCTGACACTTCTCACCGTACAAGTAGTGTCTCCAAATCTTCAGTGCGAACACTACCACTGCAAGCTCCAGATCATGCGTCGGATATTTCTGCTCATAACTCTTCAGTTGTCTCGACGCATACGCAATGACTTTGCCACCCTGCATCAGAATTGCACCTAAACCAGGGAAGCATCTGTATACACCACAAACTCCTCATGATCCACTGGCATTGCTAAAACTGGCGCTGAAGTGAGAGCCTCCTTCAATTGATCGAAGATCCTCTGACACTTGGGACTCCACACATATTTTGCATTCTTCTTGGTCAGGGCTGTCAAGGAACTGAAATCGAAGAGAACCCCTTGATGAACTTATGGTAGTATCCGGCTAAATCAAATAAACTGCGAGTCTCTGCTGCATTCTTTGAATCCCCCAGTTCTGAACTGCCTCCACTTTCGATGGGTCGACTGAAATCCCATCTCTAGAAATGATATGCCCCAAAAACGCCACCTGCTCAAGACAAAACTCGCATTTACTGAACTTAGCGTACAATCTGTGCTCTCTTAGTGTCCGCAGTGCGGTCCGCAAATGCTGTCTATGCTCCTCTAAGCTCCTAGAGTAGACCAAGATGTCATCGATGAATACGATGATGAAATTATCTAAGTACTGTCAGAAAACTCAGTTCATCAAATACATAAAGATCGCTGGGGCATTTGTCAGTCCAAACGACATCACCAAAAACTCGTAGTGGCCGTAACGCGTTCGGAATGCAGTCTTGGACACGTCCTCCTCTCTGACTCGTAACTGATGGTAACTAGACCTCAGATCAATCTTGGAGAAAACCAAAGCCCCCTGCAACTGATAAAACAAATCCTCAATCCTCGGTAGTGGGTACTTGTTCTTCAATGTAACTCGGTTCAACTCCCGGTAGTCTATACACAACCCCATACTGCCATCTTTCTTCTTCTGAACAGTGCTGGTGCGCCCCACGGAGAAAATCTAGGGCGAATAAATTCCTTGTCGAGCAACTCCTGAATCTGCTCCTTCAGTTCCTTTCATCTCGGTAGGAGCCAGTCGGTACGGTACCTTAGAGATAGACACTGTACGTGGTGTCAATGCAATCGAAAACTCCACCTCTCGCTCCGATGGAACTCCCGCAACGTCATCGGGGAAAACAACTGCAAAGTCCCTGACGGCCTCGACCTTAGACAGTGAAGGGCCTGCTGAATCTACTGAGGTGGTAACACTGGCTAAGAAAGCCTGACACCCAAGCTCGACTAGCTTCCTAGCCTGCAGAATAGAGGTCATCGGGGAAAACAACTGCAAAGTCCCTGACGGCCTCGACCTTAGACAGTGAAGGGCCTGCTGAATCTACTGAGGTGGTAACACTGGCTAAGAAAGCCTGACACCCAAGCTCGACTAGCTTCCTAGCCTGCAGAATAGAGATAAACCAGGGCTTCCACGGTCTCCTCGCCATTTCAAAGAGGAAAGTCTCCTGCCCTGGCGGCCTGATCGTCACTTACCTCTGATGGAAATCAATCACCGCTCCATACTCCGTCAACCAGTCCATCCCTAGAACGAGGTCGAATCCTGACATTAGAAATACGATCAAATCTGCTCTGACTCCATGATCCTGAAACATCATCACCAAACCCTGAACGATGCTGGCAGTCGTTATCTCCTCTCCTGACGGGATCGTCACTGCAAGGACCACACCCAAGCTCTTCGGAATAATACCCATTCTCTGAATGAACGACTCGAGATGAATGAGTAAGTCACCCCTGAGTCTAGCAAGGTAAGGGTAGTGACACCCAAAACACGGATCTCGCCTGAAATCGAAACGTCACATAGCCACGTGTTTACAATTAATCTAGGTTCCCAAAACAGTATGGATTCCAAAAACATTGCTAGGTTCGCTAGTCCTACCCGTCTAAGTTCCCAAGGCAAGTTCTTGAAGGTCTAATAGTTCTACTTAGATTCAACCCAGCAAATTCCTTGGGTCCCTTCTTGCGGAACCGCTCAGCCAAATCCTCCTCATGAGACTTCCCATAATGCTCCGACTGTCTCTCAAGCATCCTGGTGATCCCGGATAGCATGTCCACGCTAGCCATCTCATATGGCGTCAACTGCGAAGGTGGGAGAGGAGGAGGAGGAGCATCGTCATCCTGTTGATCCCTAGCACGTCTGGGAGGCATACTGGCACTTAAAACATAAATCTAAGTTCATGAATAAGCGTCTGACTCTTAAAATCTTAAGGTGAAACACAGACAGTAACATGCATCAAGCAAAAATATGAATCGTAAAAATCTTAAACTTACAGACTGGCAGTGCGACTTCTGAGCTCTACGCAGCAGGCTAATATCCCACCAGAACCATCGCTCTGATACCAACTGAAACGAACCATATTCCAAAAAAATTATTTTTTGTTTCTGAAATAAAGTGCGGAATAAGCATTCTTAAAAGAAAACATAGTTCATCCACTGAAAACATTCCTCAACTTCAATTTAAAATATGAATAAATAAATATCTCGAAAACATTAAATCATTCATTTTGTCTTAAAACCAGAGTAAATAAAACGCGGAATCTGAACATGTCTTATCAAACAAAACATAAGAAGTGGTCATGGGATAGCAGCTATAGCGGGCGCTCAGAGGTCCTCACCACAGGTCGGGATAAAATCATCTGCAGGCTCACCTGCACCATTTAAACCTAGTGAGCCTAAAGCCCCAGCATGCTCTATCTGATAATAACAAAGCACATATAATAAAACCACATGCAAGCACGTACGTATCGTAAAAATAGATTTAAGACAAGCATGCATGGATGATCGTAAAACATGGCTCATACATCGGTCGTAACATTACATAATCGTATATCAGAACATAATAAGGCATGACATAGCATAACATAAAAAGACGTGTGAGTCGTATCTATGACGTGTGGACCGTTACATTATCGATTGATCAATCATAAGAAATCAACGTACGTGGCGTTCACCCGATCTTACCTCGGGATCCCTCACATCTCTATGCTGCCACTTCACCATGCCGTGAACACATGGATCCATAAGCTCATTATAACATTAACAGAGGTTCACCGGGCCTGGTATTGCGAATCCGCTAATCGTCTACTTTGCCACAAATCACTTCAATCCCTCAAAATATTTTCTTTTTCTTTCATGCCTTTAACATTTCAAAAACTTTCATGATATGTGTACTTCGTAAAACATGCAAATTTAAAAGGCTTAACCCATCAATATATATTTAATTTCCTTTAAATAAATGCATAATCATATACACAAAATACTACATATATAATTAAATATATACTTATGGACTTCTATATTTTCTCCTCCTGGTCAAAGATTGGTTCAAGTGTCTGACCCACTAATTCTAAGCCCTAAAAGCCTATACTTAGGACTTCTATATTTTCTCCTCCTGGTCAAAGATTGGTTCAAGTGTCTGACCCACTAATTCTAAGCCCTAAAAGCCTATACTTAAACTTAAAATGAAACTTAACCCTAAACTTTACTTGACCCATTAAACTAAAATTTCATTTCAAAATTGGTAAAAATACCCGGTCCTTCAACTTAAAATCTGACATTGAATTTTGGCAAAATAAAAGTCCCCTTGACCAAAAATTTCTACTTTAAAAGTTGATAAAGTATTAGGCCCATAAATAAATGATATTTAGGCTTTAAAATTTTGACTTCAAATTTGTACTTAAAATGATTTGACCCATTTACGCTTAAAATCGGACTTTACATTTCTGCCCCGATGAGATGCAGTTTGAGTGGCTACACCGTAAATTCATTAAAAATCCATTTCCTAACCAAATCGCTCTCCATCTGGACCCACATGACCCTACCGCGATGGTCTAGCTCCTGGAACCAACCATAACCAATAGAATGCCCAACGCGATCAACCTGACATCTGCAAACCCACTGCCCATGCACAGAATGTAACAAGGACACGTGCTAGTCATAAAACTCATAATTAATCGTTTCTCGACCAAATCGCTCCCTGTTTGGACTTGAGTGACCCTAACTCAATGCGCTATCTCCTGCAATCAACCTTGAAAATACAGACCACATAGAGTGACTTACATGATCCCAACAACTCTACTGTCGCGCACAGACAACAAGTCAGGACACGTGCTGATCATAAAATTTGTAACTAATTCATTCCTGTTTTGGACCACATACGCCTAACTCGATGGACTAACTATCGTACCACACTTGGACCAAACTCTATCCCCATGAACCATCCATGACCGATGCATAACAAGGAACGAATCAAATACGAGTTGAAAATCATGATACATGCATGGATCTCAAATCCAAAACATAGATCAAAGAAATTCACATACAAATCATGAAACATAATTTAAAAAAACAGTATATTATGATTTAAATGGTGAGAAAAAAAATAGAATTGATCATGCCTTTTTTAAGAACTATGTAGACTATGCGTTACCGGGACGACGGACTCGAGTTAGGGACGCTGGAACCTTGAAACCACCAAGAAACCAAGAAAATCCGATGGAGGCTTGTGAACTAGGGGAGGGAGGTGTGAGTGAGGGAGAGGGAGAGGGAGAGGGAGGGAGGCTAGGGTTTCAAAAATAATTAGGTTAAGGAGAATGAAAGTGTACCAAAAGACCCCTCTCAATACTTTAAGTTAGGAAATAAAATATTTTTCCCTCCTTAATCCCCACTAATGAAAAAAATGCTAATTAAAACAGAACAATTAGACTTTAAACCTCAAAATTTCGTAATACAAAATCTTCTAAGTTTTAAAATATAGTAAAGCTCATTAAAGCAGCCCGTAAAGGCGAAAACGGGCTCCCCTCGACTAATATACATAAAAATCTTATTTTTCATAAATACCGCTTGAAAATATAAATTTTAGCTCTTAAAAATATGAGGGCTTAAAAATTTTAAATAAGCTTTCACCTCGATTGTCCCCAGTCTCGTCCACGCGTCCGAAACTCAAACAGGCTAAAAACGTGACATGAACATTATAAAGCATAAAATCATCACTTAATAACATAAAATGACACATAGTTTCTTAAAACAATTTTCCCTCTAGTCATACATTCATTTCCACGTAATCAGGATTTTTGGATATTACAGATCTGTTACACGGATCCAACACAGCGTCTTGTATAGTATGTCCTTGGTCACATTGTCCAGATTTTATTTTTTCTTATCTTTGGTTGTACACTCATATCTTCGTTTTTCAAACATATGAAGAGCCCCATCCGATATTGCAACTATTGTATTGACCTTCATTATTTTCATGGATCCATCTGTGATGACGAGCCACATGTCATTGTCTTGCGCGGCCAAATGTACCTTCATGCTAATTTTCCAATCATCACGAGTTTCATAAGTTGAATGTTTTTGTATGATGTCATTTTTTGGAAATGTGTGAATGAATTTTAAAAATGATTTTTTTTCAATGATTGGGTTTCCCTTGTGTTAACAGGTGAGAACCCTGTGAATCCCTGCTATGATACCATTTATTAGAAATCAAGATCCGGATCAGATCGCTCTGATGCCGCTTGATAGGATTGAAATTACGGTTTAGAGTTTAGAGGAGAGGTGAATAAAATCTCATTTTATACTTTTATATTTTAAAACGGTTTTAGAATCAACTCTGTTAGAAGCTGATTCTTGCACTCAATCTGATCTACTTTCTTGTGAAATAAGTAAATATGCGGAAAGATCACAATCAAGAAGCGAACTAGAATAGTGGTGTGTGTAAGCTGAAATAATAAAACAGATAAGAGTGTCAATTTTTGTTTATGAAAGTTAGAAGCAACGCTTCTACGTCTCCCATTATTCCAAACTGGAAGGACATCCACTAGAAGACTTTGATATAGAATACATCATATCCAAATCGACTCAGTCAGGCAGCACCCGATCTGAACTCCTAATATCAGTGATAAACAGCACACACGCTATAGAAACTCTAATTCACAGTGCAGGCTGTGAATACGGTTTTGATAAAAGGATGATTTTATTTTATATAAAGACAATAATATTCAGCACTCAGCTGAAATACTTTTACAGAAGATTCAAATAAAAATAAAGAAAGAAAATATTCTGATTTGAATTCCCAAGTGCAGTTGCTCAAATTTCTCAAATTGTAGAAAGCGTCGTACTTAGCATCTGTGCTTGATCTTCCTTTTATACTCCTTAGGATTTCAAACGATAATAAATGTATCCCGTAGGCACATCTTTGAATCCTCGTCCATACATTTAATGAACATTTATTCATCGTTCTTTGATCTGTACTGCTCTATTAAATATTTTCCTGAAGTAGCAAGTCTTTGTTTACGACTGGGCTCGGACACTTCAGATATTATGCTGAAAAGCATATCTGCTACATCCCATTTGTCAAGTCATTGAAACTCTTCTCCTGATCTGATCTAACCATGATCTAATCCGTGAAGCTCAGGCTCTGTTATGCTCTTGAATTGCTACGAAGCTCCGTTTTGATCTGATCTGCTCCAGGGCTTGAAGACACTTGGTGGAACCTGTTATGATCTGTATCAATCTGTTTAAGAAGCTCCACGCAGTTCAGATCTGTTCCCCTTCGGAGCTGGTCCACAATCTAAGTTGTTCTTACTTAACGTGATCTGATCTGAACTAATTTTTAAGCTAACTTGACTTTACTAAGTCTGATCTAGTTTGTTGTGTTTTCTACGCTTGATCTGATCCAATAGCTTCTAAACTGGTTTCTGTCTTCACCAAAATTATAAACAATATTTCTGTATAATATCATATTAAACGTGATATAATTTAAAAAATTCTATTGTTATTATTATATTTCTATATAGTATCATGAACAAGAGGGTATACCACCTTAAAATAATAGTGTGATGTGATATGCAAAATTGTTTAACTATGACTACCATTATATGCATCACATTGTAACCATAAAGTTATGTTACTACATACCTATATTTTTACTCTAATATTTTAAATAAATTTTTAACTATCATAAATTATTGTATTTATCGAATATAAATAATAATAAAATGGGTATATTTTAATGGCTAGTAACGGATATAAAAGAAAAATATATGACTAATTTTACCCTATAAATATGTTTTTTTTCTCCAAAAACACCCATTCGCTCAAAATTTACTCTTTCTAGATCAAGGCTTTCTTCGTAATTTTAGTTCTCTACCTCAAAAAGAATAAGGAGACCATCAAAGAAAATAATACCTCATCATCACATGAGAAAACAAAACTATGATATTGTTAGTATCGAAAAAGCAGCTCGGGAGTTCAGAGGGGGGGTGAATGAACTCTTTTGCTAATTTTATCGAAAATCTATTTTAAAATTTTATAGCTCGTAACTAACCTTTAAGCCGAGTTACCAGCTTGGAGGATCTTAGTGACAATATGTTGTCTCGTGTAATAAAAAATTTATGCGGAACAAACACGATTCAACAGTGAAAAGTTAGAGTGCGTAAATGTAAAAGATGAGGTCAAGAATTTGTTTCTGAAAGTTCGGATCTTAATCTCCTACGTCTTCCCTTATTCCTCAACAGGAAGGATTTCCACTAGAAGATTTGATTGATACAACTCTTGTAACAACCCGGTTCGACAGCCAGCAGCTGCAAGAACTCCTAGCCTTACAATAGAAATAGACACATATCACAATCTGTTCTACAGTACAATGCAGCTCTAAGTTTTTTTGCTTTTCTAGCACTCTCACTCTCTGTTTATGATTGTACAAAGAAATTCTATACTACAGAGTGTGTAAAAATGTGTATGTGACAAAGAATTGATAGAAACAATCTGCGTGTGTGTGTCACTAGCTCTGAGCTGGTTCAATAAAATGAACTCTGTTTTTGCTCTTGAAAGCTGGTAAGTTTGTTGATTCAGCAGTTCGAAATTTGTGTGAGCATTAGGTGTCTTCTGCAGAACTGCTTCTCCAAATTATACCATTTGAATACAACGATAATAAATGTTATCAGTAGACCCGTTGTGTGTATCCAAAGTGAGATAATTGCGGCGTCTTAAATGCTTGTACAGTATATGTACACCTCCATTAAATGCTTTTCCTCTTTTAGCATACTCTATGCCTTCTTCAGTTCAAAGAAAATATCTGTATATATGGGATTAGCTGAAAGTAGTTCCAACGACTACAAATCAATACAGAGAAGTCGAACACTGCACATCAGTAGGTACAAAACCTCAAAGCACTCTGAAATCCATTTTTCCAAGTTGTCTTTACTCAGCTGGTTTCCCGAACTGGTTTCTGCGTAGAACTTCTCTAATCTGGTCTAAGCTGTTCTGCTCTAATCTGCTTCTAATCTGTTCCAGATATAGATCTTTGTTCACAAATGTCTTCTTCTATGGAAACACAAGTCTTCCTGATTGAATCCATCTCTTCTAAATCAACTTGACTTGTCCTTCACTAACGCCGTCACTGAACCAGTTCTGCTCTGAGCTGTTTCAACTGATCGAATAGAAACTGTGTTCTACTCTGTTCTGTCCAGATATTTTGCTCTAGTAAACTGATCTGAATTCAATCTTCTCTTCGTTCAACTGATAAACTGAATAGATGTCTGATATGTTCTTCCGAGCTATTTTGTGTTTAACCAGCTTGGTTAAACTGCCTGAGCTGGTTTGTCCTTAACCAGCTTTGCTCTGGTCTCTAGGTCTCTGATTTGGTTTGTATTTTACCAGTCTTAGACTAAAACCTCTAGATCTCTGATCTTATTTTATTTGTCTTCACCAAAACTTATAAATTTACTCCAACAATTTCCCCTTTTTGGTGCTGACAAAATTTATGCAGAAAAAGAGATATTATTAACACTGAAAAATTTTTACAAGTACAAAATCAGCTAAACATACGAATACAGATCTACGCCTGAAAGCCTACAGCAGCCGTCTCTTTTTACAGATTGGTCCTTCCCCCTTTTTGGCATCCCTTGTCTCTTTGAAGTGATTAACCAATTCGGCTAGCTGCATCTTGACAAAATCCAGGTCACTAGCAATCTACAATTGATGCTCTGTGAATTGACGAACCAGATTGGTTTCCAACCCTGTCTGGGAAGAGTTGACGTTTGCTACCACCTGATCTATCTTCTTAGATAAATTTCTCCTGGAGATTTCAGATTCGTGCTTCATATATGTCTGATTATCTCTTATCTTATCAACTTTTGAATCCAGGGACTCGACGATTCTTTTCACGTCTTTAATCTCCGAAGCAGCATCTAAATTAGCTTGGGGTCTAGAAAAATTGATTGGCTGCAGACCAGCTTGGGCAAAATCTTCTTCATCTTCCACGTTGTTATTGTCTCTATATGCAGTATATCGCACATCTGTAAACCAGAAAGGCTGGGATCCTAACGGTCCTCATTATTTTCATCTGAACTAGAATAATGTACAGAAGAACTGGATTGGCTTGGACTGGAATGGGAAGAACCAGCATGAGTTTCAGGCCTCGTGCTCAACTCAGAGTTAAACCACGCAATTAACAATAGCGGAAGCAATAAAATAGTGGTTAAAATTTTCACTTTTGGCCTAACGGAAATATATCATAATTTAAATTACTGCAATACTCAAAATACAGGTTTTACAACGCTTAAAGCCCAACTACATCTCATACAACATACAAACATAGAGTGACTCCCAAATAAACAGAGCGATGAGTCTCTCGCTCAACATAGATACAATACAATATAACAAAATATCATATGCATCTACTATATATAACTGGGACACTCTATCCACCTCCCGGGGCACTACCAGCTGGATCAACTCCACGACCAGCGGTGAAACCATGGTAACCTGAAAGCACACACAGGCAAACAAACAACAGCCCCAGAGGGACACGGGGTCAAACCCCAGTACGGAGAGCAACTGAAAAGAAGCATAAGACAGCAACAGATAATATGCAATGCTATGCATGAGATGAGGCTACAACCGAAGGCAGGGAGCCAAAGGAATCTCAAGAACAAATCAATGACATCAACAGATCACTGAGCAATGGTGGCCACGGGATGTGTGAGTATATGGGAGCTACCCACTCGTCTCAGCACACGGTACCAGATGCAAAACATAGCTCAACCTGCTGTTGCCCAACTCATGAGGTGTGGGAGCTGCCCACTCCACTCATAGTGGCTAACAGATCCCAGCAGGGAGATGAGGGTGGCGGGAGTTACCCGCTCGGCCTCCAAAACAGGCATCCTGGTACACACAGATCAAATACAACAAGGCACGGCTAACAAGATCTGAGCTCAACATGATACATGAGTGAATGCAGATGCAACAGATAACAACAAACAACACAAAGCATACAATGCACCATGGAACAACCAGCAATTACACATATCCATGCCAAATCCAACGCTGTAAAACAAGCTCACATGCGTACCTTAGCTCTGAGCTATAATTACAACAACGAAGTCCCGAGCAACATAGATCCAAAAACCTGCTAAACTACAACGCACAAAATCTCAGGGACAGTAGCACAGAATCTGCGAATTGGGAGCTACGAGCTCAACCAAATCTGTCCTACCCTTCTAACACAACAGAAGGCTCTAAACGAAGCACAAGGTAGGATCTTAACGCTTACCCAACAAGCTAACTGAACGGCAGAAGTACTCCGGAGCTTATGCTAAAAGACTACAGATGGGATATGTTTCGCAATATCTCCAAGCTTCATGCAAGCTTCCAAAAGATGTACCAAACGAAGCGTCTTAACAAGAGGAGTCCAGCGCTACCACTCTTACTTCAGTCGGAATTGTCTACCGTCGGCAATCGGAGAAGATAAGGTCTGGTGAACAGTAGCTAGGGTATCGCGACAGGATTCGCTATCGGGAAATATTCTAAGTCGAAGCTGAATAATAGAGAACGTAAGCTAAGTCCTCTATTTAAAAGGTTAAATATGCTCAAATCTGATGAACAGTACCTACCAACAACTTAAGTCTCAAAGTTGAATTTCCCGCTTGTAACTCTACGCCAAAAGCAGATCCCAACTTAACCAAACGACGTCGCACAGAGTCTACTGCCGCTTCTGGACATGTCACCCGCTGATCAAATCTGAAATGCTAAGCAGCATCGCAACCACTCAGATCCTACTCAAATCTGAAGACCAAAGCTACTCACATCTGAATCTCCCCCGCTAAGCCAAAACGCTGTCGTTCCAACAAATCCAAACGACGTAGTTTAGCCACTCGCTACAAAAACACGCTTGCTCACTCTGAACACCTGCGATATCAGATTCCATCGCCATAACTGAACGCGATCACCCAGCGCTGACCAACGCTCACATCTGATCAGTTTCCGCGGGAATTCTCCAACTCACCAAAACTGATTCAAGGAATTATATGGACCCGATAACTTTTCCAAGAATACCAACTCAAAGCTGGCTCAAATGGACCCGATTATGCTCACGAAGCCTACCAACTCAAAGCTGGTCACCCATATTTTTTCACTCTCAAATCTGGTCTATGCTAAACCCGATTAATTAACTCAATTAATCTTTCTAAACTTTCGGGTCTCACATTCCTCCCCCACTAAAAGAGTATTTCGTCCTCTAAATCAAACTACTCCGGATCTGAACAGAACTCAACAAACCAAGAGTTCAAGATAACTGGGAAAAATAACCAGAAACAACTGGCTACAGGAATCTGATACAACACTTATTCAAACAGATGCGGCCACTCACGCTGCATCTTCTCTTCCGGTTCCCACGTAGCTTCTTCTCTACCATGTTTGCTGCACTGGACCATCACCAAAGTAATGGTCTTATTCCTCAGCTGTTTCTCTTTTCTATCCAAGATCTGCAAGGGATACTCAAGATAACTCAAGGTCTGATCTAGCTCTACCTCGTCAGTTCTCAATACATGCGAAGGATCTGGCTCATACTTCCTCAAAATCGACACATGAAAAACATCATGTAAGGAAGACAGATCTGACGGCAACAACAGTCGATAAGCCAATGGACCAATTCTCTCAACAATCTCATATGGTCCAACATAACGAGGAGCTAACTTTCCCTTGAAACCAAATCTCAAAACACGGCAAAAAGGAGAAACTTTTAGGAAAACCATATCACCAACTTGAATCTCTAAAGGTCTACGCCTCTTATTCGCATAACTGGCTTGGCGATATTGTGCAACTTTCATTCGCTGGCGAATCAGATCTACTTGATCTCTCATCTGCTGCACGAATTCTGGAGAAGACAGCTGCTTCTCCCCCACTTCTTCCCAACACACAGGCGATCTACACTTCCTGCCATACAAAGCCTCAAAAGGTGCCATACCAATTGTGACCTGGTAACTGTTATTGTAGGAAAACTCAACCAAAGACAACGAATCTTGCCAGCTACCACTAAAATCCATCACAACAGCTCTCAACATATCCTCTAAAATCTGGATAGTTCTCTCAGATTGACCATCTGTCTGAAGATGATACGCTGTGCTCATAGCCAATCTGGTACCCAAAGCTGTTTGCAAACTCTTCCAAAACCTGGAAGTAAACCTCGGATCACTATCTGAAACGATAGAAACTGGCACACCATGAAATATCACCACAAAATCTATGTACAACTTCGCCATCTTCTTAAAAGAATACGTCATGCTATAGGGAATGAAGTGAGCATACTTCGACAATCTATCAATAACAACCCACACAGCATCACACCCTCTGCTGGAACGAGGCAAATGTGTGACAAAATCCATAGCTATGTGCTCCCAATTCCATTGGGGAATCTCCAAACACTGCAATAGACCACCAGGTCTCATCCTCTCGGCCTTAACTTGCTGACAATTCAGACAACGGGCTACAAAATCAGCAACATCACTCTTCAAACCTGTTCACAAGTACTGCTGCTTCAAGGCATGATACATCTTCCTTGTACCAGGATGAACACTTTGTCTACTACAGTGCACTTCTCTTAAGATCTCATCCTTCAAATCTACCAGATTTGGCACAACCAACCTGCCACGAAAAACAACCATCAGACGAGATAGAATAATCCTCTAACTGTCCAGCTCTTACCTTCCGCTTCAACTCATGGATAGATGGATCTTTTCTCTGAGCTTCTCTTATGCTCGTAACAATCTGTGGCTCAACTTGAAAAGAAGACACCACAACATAATCCTCACCTGGGTAAAATCGCCAACCAGTAGTTCTTAGATGCTCATGGACCTTCGAAATCTGCATCGAAGCCAGCATCACCACTTGAGCCTTTCTGCTCAATGCATCAGCAACTACATTCACGTTCCTAGGCTGATATTGGATCTCACAAACAAAATCCTTAAGCAGCTCCATCCACATACTCTGTCTCATGTTCAAATCTGACTGAGAAAACAGATACTGAAGGCTCTTGTGGTCTGAGTACACCACAAAATGCTCGCCATACAGATAGTGGCGCCAAATATTCAAGGCAAAGACCACTGCTGCCAATTCCAAATCATGAACGGAGCTCGAGAGATCGGATTTGTACCAGGTACCAACTCAATGCTGAAGTCTATCTCCCTCCTTGGAGGAAAACCAGGAATCTCCTCCGGAAACACATCAGGAAAATTGCTGACAACGGGAACATCACTAAGCTCTACGCACGAAGAAGAAGACGCATCTAAAGCATAGATCATAAATCCAGCATTCTCCAACGACAACAAACTAAACATCTCCATCGCAGAGACTAAAGGAATCTTCGATCGGGAATCAAAACCATAGAAATTCCATTTTTCACCAGACTGAGGCCTAAAACGCACAACTCCATGGAAACAATCCACGGTGGCCCTATAAGCAGACAACACATCCATTCCCACTATGCAATCGAAATCCCACATCACAAGCCTAATCAGATTTGCTAACAACACATTCTCTCCAAACCTAAGAATGCCATTCAACAAAATATCTAGGGAGTACAGGCTCGCGTCGACAGGGGTTGCAACAGACACAAAATCACTCAAATAATTGGTATGCAAACCATGCTCAACCACAAATGCATCAGCAATAAACAAATGAGATGCTCCTGTATCAAACAACACACGAACAGGAAAATCAAAGACAAAGCAAGTACCTGCGATCACTCCTGTTGGCGTGCCCTCCACTTGCTCCCTCGTCATGGCATTCACCTGGGCAAATTGAGGTCCTGAAAACTGGGGCTGGGAAGACTGTCCAAACCGCGAAGGACCAGGCTGCTGAAAGAGCCTGTACTGGGGCTCTCCCAACCTCTGTTGCGGAGCAGGAAAAGAACGACCCCTAAACGATCCACCTCGACTGTGAGGATTAAGAAATTCGAATTTATACTTTTCAGATTTTAGAATTTAGAATTTTTGGTGAAGTCTGATTCCCGGGAGTTTTGAAGAAAAACACTGTCGTTTTGAGAAATCAGACGTAGCGCTAATGCAAGGAATCAGTTGTCGCGCATTTTAGATGTCAACGCGAGTCAACTGTACTGTAGCACCAGTTGATGAATCTGATCAATTGTTAATGGCGCGGGAGTGATGCGTCATCATTTCGCTATTCAGTAGTAGCGCTTGAAGAGATATCTGCTAGCAGCAGTTGCGTGGATGTGAGTATTAACAAGAAAACGACACGTGTTGGTCAACTTTTTGGTGTTGACGGCTGATATTGTAGCGCTATCAGCTGTTGCGTTGTGAGGAATTATTCCAGCTGAGTGACCAGCTGTTGGTTTGAGGAACCAGTCTGTGACGTCCCAATCCCCATGGGAGTCACGAGATCAAAGGAAAGGAAATAAAAGGAAAATAGAAGGGCTGAATAATGAATAGAACAAGCTGTATTGCCTTGCTCAAAAAAAAGAAAATCGAAACACAACCATTGGCGCCATAAAATAAAACCAGCCTTCATTACAAATTTAAAGTGCAAAATGCGAAATCGCGATATTACAACTACTGAACTCTATCTGAATTCATCTTTGTGGTAACAGATCTCAATACAGTTTTGACTAAGATCAAAGACAACAAAAGTAGCAAAATACAAAATGAACATCGCGGAAACGCAGGCCTTCGATAAACACTAACACGTCGCTGCTGATTCAAAATCCACCTCCCACCTGCTCCGAAGCCGACTCACCTGCACCAAGAAATCTAGTGAGCCTAGGGGCTCAGCAAGCAAACTGAGAGTAACAAGCACAATATGCAGATGATAAAACATAAGGCATCATTCATTGCAACTTTTGTTCTGGAAGTAAATTCAAATTCCAGCGTTATCATTTTCGTTAAACTCATGGTTTAGAAGCTCTACTTTGGTCCCATTGCACTCGATCGAATGACTACTGATATCAGTTTTAATGTGGTGAAATCTCACCCAATATGAAGGGGCAACTGACCCTCTCGTCTGCTGCTCACCCTTCCCATATGAACCGTCTGTTATCTAAGCCATAAATTCATAAATTTAGACTTTCTTCTTTAAAACACATACTGGGCGAACTGAAATCTTAGCATCGGGGTTCACTTCATTTTTAAAAACTCAGGCTTCCTTCAAAAATCGTTTTACTGAGCATCCAGTTGAGACATAGAAAATCAGCAGTTGGGATAAATTCAGTTGTTGGCAAGAAATTCAGCTGAGGTGAACAGTAGATCAGTTGATGGGTATATATATATATATCGGTGGTCAACACAATTAATTTGGTCAACGGAGTAACAGTAGATCAACCAGTCGTTGGTTCAAGAACAACCAGTCGTTGGGTAAGGCGATCAGCAGGTAGAAGAAAACTAGACGATGGATATAAATCAGCAGTGAAGTACTTAAGGGGAAAGGAATCAGTCGCAAGCAAAAACCAGTCGCAAGCAAAAGTAACCAGTCGCAAGCAAAAGTAACCAGTCGCAAGCAAAACCAGTCGCAAGCAACAGTAACCAGTCACAAGCAAAACCAGTCGCAACTGCTGAAATTTACGATAACACTTGTAATATCGAAACAATGATCACGCTACCAGCCGTCGCCTATTAAACCAGACTTTATACTGATTCAACTAGAAACTACCGATTACACAATCATCAAATCCCGATATTACAGTAAAAGGAAGAACATCATAATCTCTATGAGTTGAGAATCTGAGATGCTCAGCATTTTAAAATCAACATCAACCTCGTAAAATACATTTGATTTCCAAACATAATCCACTGTGACCCTGAACGCTAAAAATACGCTATAATATCAACCAAAACATGAGCAAAGGCTGATAATAAACAGAGCTTAAGCAAAAATCATGAAATGAAGTGAGAACAATACGTAAGCCTTCGTGGTGTAGTAAGAATCAAATTTACTTGCCTTGATAATAAGGAAATCACAAGATACAGCAGGCCACTAACAGAGAGTTTTTCCCCAGCACAGCAATGTGTTATCTATTTTCTTTGATGCCAAAAATGAACATTTTCTTACAAATAATTTAAACTTATAGTTCGCAAGGACAGTGGTATGGGAGTCTGATTTGTAACAGAGAAAAACACTCGAGTAGGCATGGTGTCCCAATCCTGAATCTCAAAGATTTATTTAAAATCCCTGTTACTATTTTGATTTGTAAAAGTGCTACATAAATTGAGAATTTAACCATCCTCCCATACCAGCCATGACATTTTTGTAAAGTTTAAAATTTCTTGGCCGCGCTTGGTTAACGACTGATCGGGCCTCTGCACCTTATGAACTCTAGAATTGAGAAATCAGTCGCTCAAACAAATAACAAAGACTGAGATCTTGAAATTAGAAATAGGTTCTCAAATCACAAGAATTAGAAGTTGTGGTCCTATGGATTTTGGGGCGCTACAACTTTAGTAGCTCAAGTGGTACCAGGGAAGGTGAATGTTGGGCATTAAGCCTGGTAACCCAAGTTCGATTCCCTGGGAAGGCAGTTTAACTACACTTCCAGGGGTGTGGGTAGTCCTATGAGTGTAGGGTCCACTCATGGCTCAAGAAGGAGCGGGGTGGGTCCTCATAGATGGGCACAAGACCATAATGAAAACAAAACGGTGAGAAATGCATAACAAAAAAAGGGAAGAAACAAGGATATATCAGCTTGGTAGAAGCACTTCCCAGTGTGTTAGAAAACAAGAAAGATTGAGCTTACACTGTATATTTCTCACACACAGATTCACTCACATATGAGAGAGTGAGCTTAACAGAAGAGTTGAGTGAATCAAACATCCATCCAAAACCATTTTATTTGTAAAGTTTGAAAATTTCTTGGCTACGCTCGGGTGACAAACTGACAACTGATCGGGCCTCTGTTCCTTATAAAATCTAAGAAATGAGAAATCAGTCGCTCAACAAGTAGCAAAAGATGAAATCTTTAATTAGAAATGGATCCTCAATATATAAAGATTAGAATTTGTGGTCCTATGGATTTTTTTGGGGCACTACAACTCTACCCACCTTATAAAAATTTCGTCCTCGAAATTTACTTACCGAACAAATCTGGGTATCGACTATGCATATCAGCTTCTGTCTCCCACGTAGCTTCTCGTTCAGTTTGATTTGTCCACTGAACATTAACCATAGGAATGTTTCTATTCCTCATCTTTCTAATTTCCTTAAGAAGAATCTTCTCAGGTCTCTCTTCATAGCTCAAATCTGGCGTTAAATGAACTGGTTCAGCAGTCAAAATGTGCGATGGGTGGGGGACATACTTTCTTAAGTCCGATACATGAAATACATTATGCACTGAAGATAGATGAGGCGGCAGTGCTAATCGATAGGCCAATGTTCCTACTTTGTCCAGTATCTCGTAGGGACCTATATAACTGGGACTCAATTTTCCCTTCTTTCCAAAACGCATCACCCCTTTCATTGGAGCCACTTTTAAAAAGACGTGATCACCAACGTCAAAACTTAGTTCCCTTCGTCTATTGTCCGCATAGCTCTTTTGTCTGCTTTGAGCAGCTTTCATCCTTTCCTTAATTTTTCTAACAACACTCACGGTTTGCTCTACCAAATCTGGTCCTATACCATCTCGCTCTCCAATCTCATCCCAATGAAGAGGCGTTCTACATTTGCGTCCATAAAGAGCTTCGTATGGTGCCATTTGGATGGAAGCTTGAAAACTGTTGTTGTACGCGAATTCCACCAATGGTAGTTTCAAATCCCAACTTTCTGAGAAATCTATAATACATGCTCTGAGTAAATCTTCTAAACTGGATCACTCTTTCTGATTGTCCATCGGTTTGGGGATGAAACGTTGTACTAAATGTTAACTTTGTTCCCAAAGCTCGATGCAAACTTTTCCAAAATGCAGACGTGAACTTGGAATCCCTATCAGATACAATTGATACAGGAACACCATGAAGTCTGATAATCTCTTTCACATACAACCCTGCATATCTGCTCGCATCATAGGTTGTCTTCACTGGCAGAAAATGTGCAGATTTCGTAAGTCTATCTACAATAACCCAAATAGAATTATAACCTTGAGCAGTTCTGGGCAAACCAATTACGAAGTCCATGGCAATGCATTCCCACTTCCACTCTGGAATGGGCAACGGCTTCAACATCCCTGCTGGTCGCTGGTGTTCAGCTTTCACCAATTGACACGTTAAGCATTCAGAAAAAAATTTGGCGACATCTCTTTTCATACCCGGCCACCAATACAACTTCTGAAGATCTTTATACATCTTAGTACT
>KQ986794.1:77726-90968 GCA_001598015.1 Dorcoceras hygrometricum
GTCCGAGGTCTTGGTTGTACTGATTAGTCCTCACGACTTGAAACGTCATTGAGACTCTACATGATAGGCGTCTCACTTTGACCCGTTTGCCGACTCACTTGGGGTCATAAGGCGTCTGGATTGGGTGAGACCCCGATGCATGTAGGAGTCGATGCATCGTTGTCGAGGATTCACCGCTCGCAGACATGCGTGGATATCATATGCTATCTGAGGGGATAATAGTGTGCAAATCTCTGGCCAGAGTACTACAAGTGTTTTAGGTAAATGTGTTTGCCTAGTTACACTCGCGATGTCACTATTCGATCTCCAAGATGTATGCATAGCTATCGGATCTATAGAGACTCTCGATTTACCAATGGTCGTTGATCTGATCGGGATATATGGATTGAAAGGACCGTACTGTACGCTAACCACGACCAACTGGTTCTTTCAGGCACTATCAGTGATACCTAGGGGATCATGGGGCGATGTTGCTAGACGCTCTTACCATGATCCGATGGGTAGGTCCGGAATTGTGATTCCGGAGCCACAATGGTTGTGGGCCCACGTCTAGCTGTATCCCTGAACCATTGAGGGTCACACAAGTACTGGATTCGAGATTCCCGCACGGATACTCAGCTCAATGTGTTGAGCATGAGAAGAGGATTTTAGGGAGTGCTACTAGCTCAAGTGGTACCAGGGAAGGTGAATGTTGGGCATTAAGCCTGGTAACCCAAGTTCGATTCCCTGGGAAGGCAGTTTAACCACACTTCCAGGGGTGTGGGTAGTCCTGTGAGGGAGGGTCCACTCTCATGGCTCAAGAAGGAGCGGGGTGGGTCCTCACACAGTCGCTGGTGAGTGGCGACGTCGTTTTGATAAGTTGGAACGCAGCGTTTTGAGTGTAACGCTTTTGTTCAGCTGTTGGAAGCAATGGTGATGTGTCCCTTACGACGTTGTTTGAGTTGTTTAGCGCGACCAGCTGATGGTTGTTTTGAAAGGAATCTGTCGTCAGCTGCTGGAGCGATGCGGTGTCGTTTTGATTAGTTGATGCGGAGTCGTTTTGATGTTCTTTTATGAATGCAATGTCTGTTGGTTGCTGCTGATTTTGTTGAGAGCAACTGCTGGTTTCTGTTGTAAGATATCTATTGTTCGATGTATGCTGATTAATTGAGAACAGCAGCTGTTGGATTTAAGAGATATATAGACAAGTGTTGATCGACACTTAGGATTATTGAGAGCCCAAAATTTCTTATCTCCAATTTCAAACCCTCGTTCTAGCTACTGTTCACCCGAGCATTTCATTCTTCGATCTTCATCGATTTCAGCCTCTGTTTTGGGACGATTTAGGTGGCTCTAGGTTCCTTGGTTCGATGTATGCTGATTAATTGAGAACAGCAGCTGTTGGATTTAAGAGATATATAGACAAGTGTTGATCGACACTTAGGATTATTGAGAGCCCAAAATTTCTTATCTCCAATTTCAAACCCTCGTTCTAGCTACTGTTCACCCGAGCATTTCATTCTTCGATCTTCATCGATTTCAGCCTCTGTTTTGGGACGATTTAGGTGGCTCTAGGTTCCTTGAGAGTTCCTTTTTCGATTGCTACCTTGTTAGAGGCTGTAGTACGAATTGAGGAAGAAGCACAGAGTTGCTTCTCGTTCGAAGATTCTTGAGAAATCTGGTCCGATTGTTCATCCATTAGTTTCGAACTTCTGGGTAAGAGTTCTTCTTGGTTTTGAGCTTTGCCCTTGTTGTTAATACCTACGTAGACTTGTAGAACCTGTTTGTGTTCAATGCCGTGGGTAGAATGATTAGAAGTTCAGAACTGGACTGGAAATTTATTTGAATTATGCGATGTTTTAGCAGATTTCAGCTCCTGTGAGTATTTTGCCGTGGTTGAGGAAGCCCGGAGAAATCTGGTAGCCTAGGCCGTGAGTTTAAGTGCCTTGTGAGAAATCTGTTGAGGTAGAATCAGCCGTTGAAGGTACGAATTGAGCAGATTTAACAGCTTTGAGCGTGGATATGGCTGTAATTGATGTTATGAAATCTGCTGATTTGATGATGTGAATTACGTGAAGCAGTTGTTGAATATTTGATTGATTTCATGTTCTGTTTTGCGTAAATTATGCATGTATAATTTTGATATGGCTTATTAGCATACATGCATACATCTTGAGCCTGATTGAAAGATTGATTGATGACCTGATTGAAAGCCACGTTGTGACTGGCCGACTGATGAGTTGTGCCTGAAAAGTCCAACGCTATCATCGGAGTGGTGACTACCGGATTCAAGTGTCTACCACCGAGCTGTGATGGGCTGACGGGCTCTGAAGATCACGGACCGATGATTTCCCCGGTTGATTTCGAAAAATTTTTAAGCCCTGTTTTACGCTTCCGTGATTATGTGCTTAATTGTGCTCTAATCTTGAGTGATTAGCACGGGGCCTGACATCGACCCTGTGGTGGGGTGGCGGTATTCTGAGATCCAGACAAAGGACACACTCTCGCAAAGTGTCCATACTGTCCACAGACATTACACGAACCTTGCACACCTACACACTGCGCTGTAAGATGCCTTCCTCCACACTGGCCACAAAACTCAACCTTAGAACTACTGCCACTACTAGATCTACCCGAGCCAGAATAACTATAACCAGACTTCTTCTTAAACTGACGACCACGAGGTCTAAACCTATGGTGTCCAGACTGTTGGGCTACTTGCTGCTGGGGTGGCTGGGATGACTGCACAGACTGGGAAGGATGCACCCCCGAAACCATGGGACGGTTACCTTGCCCCACTTGCGGCCTAACACGAGACCTATGGTTCTGCAGTCCCTCCTCAATATCCATAGCCTTGTCCACCGCATCCGCATAACTCGTCGGTGAACCCGCCAACACCAAAGAATACAACTCCTCATTCAGTCCTTCCAAGAACTTGTTCCTTTTCGTCCTCTCTCGGCCAGAAACATGTGGAAAATACGCAAGAAGAGAAGAAAACCTCCGGGCATACTCTCCCACTGGCATAGATCCCTGCACCAGGTTATCAAACTCACGCTCCCTAGTGTTAACATAGGACTCAGGGACATACTCCTGTCGAAAAGCAGTACAGAAACTGTTCCACGAAATCCCTACACCAGTCTCCTCTAGCACACTAGAAGCACCTCTCCGCCAACGCTCGGCACCTCTCCTCAACTGAAACGTAGCCAAACTCAGCCTACGTTCATCATCATACCTGACACGGTCAAATAACCCGATAATGTGCTGCAACCAGGACTCGCATTGGAACTATACTCATGACCATTAAACATCTGAGGATTCATCCGCTGAAACCTCGCCATCACCAGTTCCATGTCGTCCACTCGGGCGGCCAGCTCATCTACCTCAATCTCAACCTGTCTATCATGACCAAGACGAGGAACACTAAGCTGCACTTCCTCGTTGTGACTCTCGGACTCTTCATGAAACTGCCCTCTACCTCTAACCCTGCGACTAGGCGGCATCTACGAAGGCACTAAGAGGGTAAGGTCACACAGAAACAAATATCACATAGCAAATAAGCCACATAGTCAAGCACATGCAACAAGAAACACTGTGCCTAGACTCAAGTGTGATCAAAGAAATTGAGCTTATCCCAGCTTAAGCTCTGATACAAAAAATGTCAGGCCTCGTGCTCAACTCAGAGTTAAACCATGCAATTAACAATAGCGGAAGCAATAAAATAGTGGTTAAAATTTTCACTTCTGGCCTGAAGGAAAAATAACATAATTTAAATTACTGCATTACTCAAAATACAGGTTTTACAACTCTTAAAACCCAACTACATCTCATGCAACATACAAACATAGAGTGACTCTCAAATAAACAGAGAGATGAGTCTCTCGCTCAACATAGATACAATAAAATATAACAAAAATATCATATGAATCTAAATATATATAACTGGGACACTCTATCCACCTCTCGGGGCACTACCAGCTGGATCAACTCCACGACCAGCGGTGAAACCATGGTAACCTGAAAGCACACACAGGCAAACAAGACAACCAGCCCCAGAGGGACATTGGGGTCAAACCCCAGTACGGAGAGCAACTGAAAAACAACAGTTAAATAGCAATAGATAAAATGTGAATGCTATACATGAGAACCGAGCTACAACCGAAGGCAGGGAGCCAAAGGATCTCAAAGAACTGCTCAACAACAGATATCCAATCCACTGGAAAGATAGTGGCCACGGGGGTGTGTGAGTATATGGGAGCTACCGACTCGTCTCAGCACACGGTACCAGATGCAAAACATAGCTCAACCTGTTGTTGCCCAACTTATGAGGTGTGGAGCTACCCATCCGCTCATAGTGGCTAACAGATCGCAGCAGGGAGATGAGGGACACGGGAGTTACCCGATCGGCCTCCAAAATAGGCATCCTAGTACGCACAGATCAATACAACAAGGCAAGGCTAGCAAGATCTGAGCTTAACATGAATAATGCGTGTATGCAATGTAACAGCTTGCAATAAACAACACAACAGAGCAAGCAACAACAACACAGAAGCATACCCAGCAGCACACATAACAAAATCTCAGGGACAGTAGCACAGAAACTGCGAATTGGGAGCTACTAGCTCAACCAAATATGTCCTACCCTTCTAACAAAATAGAAGGCTCTAAACGAAGCACAAGGTAGGATCTTAACACTTACCCAACAAGCTACCTGAACGGCAGAAGTAATCCGGCGCTTATGCTAACAGACTACACAAGGGAGATGTCTCGCAATCTCTCCAAGCTTCCAAAAGCTATACTAAATGAAGCGTCTCAGCAAGAGGAGTCCAGCGCTACCACTATTACTTCAATCGGAGCTGTCTACCGTCGGAAATCGGAGAAGATAAGGTTCGGTGAACAGTAGCTAGGGTATCACGACAGGATTCTCTATCGAGGAATATTCTAAGTGTCGAAGCTGTAATAATAAAGAAAAAGAGCTAAGTCCTCTATTAAAAGGTCAAAACTGCTCAAATTTGATGAACAGTACCTATCGACAACTTAAGTCTCAAAGCTGAATTTCCCACTCAGATCTGAATCTCACATCAGATCTGGATCTATGCCAAAGCAGATCCCGACTTAACCAAACGACGTCGCACAGAGTCCACACTCGCATCTGTACACATCACCCGCTACCCAAATCTGAAATGCTAACCAGCAACTCATCGCAACACTCAGATCCTATCGAAATCTGAGACCAACGCTACTCACCGTTGAGTCTCGCCCGCTAAACCAAAACGCTGTCGTTCCAACTAATCCAAACGACGTAGTTAAGCTACTCGTCACAGAAAACACGCTGGCACGCCTTCGATATCAGATTCCTTCTCCAAAACTTAACGCGATCACCCAGCGCTGACCAACGCTCACATCTGATCAGATCTCGTGGAAATTCTCCAACTCACCAGAACTGATTCAAGGACTTAAACGGACCCGATTACGCTGGGCGTTTGCATGAGTGGTTGGTTGGTGAAATTGTGAATGAAATCTGATTCCCTAGCGTTTAGAAGTGAACACCGTCGTTTTGGGTGAGATCTGAGTCCCTGGGCGTTTGCGTGAGTGGTTGTGAAATTTTAGTGAAACGCTGTCGTTTTGGTGGAGTCTGGTGGAGTGAGAGATCTGCCAGGGAGATAGAGATCTGATAGTTGAGTTTGGCGCTAGAAGCTATACGCCGTCGTTTCGCGATTTCAGACGTCTCGCTTGAAGATGGGATCTGGTTGGCGGAGTAAACAGACGTCAATGCGGGTCAACGCTTTTGGAGAGTAGTGAGAGATCTGTTAGCGCTAGCGTGTGACATGAGCAGATGTCATGTTGGTCAATTGCGGAGTTGACTGCTGGTGCATTAGCGTGTTCAGATGAGAGATCTGTTTTAGTGGTGTTGAATGCTGGCGAAGGTACGTGTGTATAGATCTAATTCAGCGATGAGCGTTAGTAATGTTTCAGATGTCTCAGGTGCGACGTCATTTCGTTAAGTGGTGCGTCGTCGTTTTGACTAGTGAGCGCTTAGCGTGATTTGAATTGTGTGAGCGGAGGGATCTGATACATGTTAACGTTGGAGCGTTCACATGTCACCTGTACTATGTCGTTTGGTTTAGCACGCGAGTGTTAGCATTAGCGCTATGAAATCTGATGGGTTTTAAGCGCTGTTCGAGGAATCTGTTTGGCTCTAGGATTTGTTGCAGGAATCTGTTTTCGTCGGTGATTGACTTGTTCAGTAGCTTTTGAGTTTAGGATTTAAAATGCAAGTGTTGATTTACACTTAGAATATTTCAACCCGATATTTCTTATCCTCTTCTCTGTTGAAACCCTCGACCGACACTGTTCATTCGAACATTTCTCCATTAGTTTCCCATCGTTTCCAGCCTTTTTTTTGGACGATTTTGGTGGCGCTGAACTCCCCTTGTTTAGCTCTTTCGATCGTTACCCATTTGAGGCTCTGAATCACCGCTGGAGAAGAAGTGCGAAGTTGCTGTGTCTTCATGCCGTGAAGTCTGTAGTTCCTCTGTTGTTGTAAGCTTCTGGGTAAGAATCTCTTGTTGATTTGAGCTATGTTCTTGTAGTTAATGCCTGCGTGGGTGTACGGAACTTGAGTAGAGTTCTGGACGTAGGTGTTAGAGTTTACAGGTTCAGATTTGAGCTGAGATATTAGATACCTTGTATAGATTTCAGCTTCCAGGGAGTCTCTGCCGTGTTGCCGATGCCGGAGAGATCTAAATTGTGCCATTTGGGAATTTCCATGCTCTGTTCTTAATCTGTGAGGTAGAATTAAGCTTTGGAAGGTACGAATTGAGCAGCTCTAACAGCCTTGAGCATGGACATGGCTATAATTTGTGACATTAAATCTGATTGAATTTCTGTTATGTATTTACGTGAAGCATGCTTGATTGATTGTATATGCTGTTTTGCGTAAACTGTGCATGTAGAAATCAGATATGAAATTCTTGACATTCATGCATACATCTTGAGCCAGATTATTGATTGATGACCTGATTGAGAGCCACGTTGTGACTGGCTGACAGATGTGTCGTGCCTGAAAAGTCCAACGCTATCATCGGAGTGGTGACTATCGGATTCGAGTGTCTACCACCGAGCTGTGATGGACTGACGGGCTCTAAAGATCACGGACCGATGGTTTTCCCGGTTGATACACCGTGCGTGGTATAGAGGCTCGATTGAAATGATTTTCCAGTTGATACACTGGTCTAGCTATCCGATCCTTGATAGCCCTCATGCATTTCATAGCATTGATTATAGCATGTTGCATGATTAGCTGTTTTGCTAGCTCTTCGTACTGAGGCTTGATCTCGTATTCCTTTTCCTGCTTTTGTGTTATTTGGGTCTGCGTTTCCCATTTGCAGGATCTTCAGGTAACCACGCTGGACCAAGTGGAGCGCCAGCTGGTCGATCCTCTTACCCTTGAGTCCCAATTTATTTTATTATGTATTGAACCGGGGGATGCCCCGTGTTTTTATGTATTGGGGATCTACTTCTGATTTGAGTTATTGATGTTACCTGTATTGTATGTGTAATGCCCAGAATCATTAAGCAGTGGATTAGTGGAGTAATTTCGACATTCAAGAATTTGATAAAGCTTGATTATAAGCTCGGATTTCTTCTGGAAGTATTGGATGACTCAAGAACTGTGTATTGATTAAATCGCGAAGTATAAGAACCAGTCCGATCTTACGCTTCCGTGATTATGTGCTTAATTATTCTATAATCTCTGTTTATTAGCACGGGGCCTGACATTTTTGATATCAGAGCTTAAACTAGGCTAAGCTCGATTCATTTTGATCACACTCGAGTCTAGGCACAGAGTTTTGATTTGGTTTTGATTGACTCTGTGATTTATGTGATCTTTTATCTGTCTATGTGATATATCTGCTGTGAGATCTTACCTCTAGACTTGTTTAGATGCCGCCGAGGAGAGGAAGAGGTAGGACGACTAGACGTACCGAGGAGGGGTCTAGGGCAGGTAGCGATGATGATGTTCATCAGGTTGAGAACGTTACTAGACAGATAGGCGAGATGGAGTTGGTTTTAGCTAGGTTTCAGCGGACGAATCCTCCGACGTTTTCTGCAGCCGAGGGTGGTGCGATGGCTGAGGCTTGGTTAGTTCAGATGGAGGAGTTGTTCGATACTCTGGAATACGCTCCCGAGAAGAGACTGAAGCTGGCGGTGCTGCAGCTGAGAGACAATGCACAGCGCTGGTGGAGAGGTACTTCTCGTATCCTTCGTGATAGTGGGGCTGTGATCACTTGGGAGAGCTTCTGTGAGGCGTTCCGACAGGAGTATACCCTGGAGTCCTTCTATAACAGTCGCGAGAAAGAGTTCGACAACCTGAAGCAGGGTAACATGCGAGTGGCTGAGTATGCCCGACAGTTTTCTGCTCTTCTGATCTATGTGCGACACGTAGCCAACCAGGAGAGGATGAAGAGGAACAAATTTCTGAAAGGCTTGAGGCCTGATCTGTACCGGATGGTTTTGCCTGGTTCAACTGCGACCTATATCGATGCAGTGAACCGATCGGTGAATATTGAGGAGAGTTTGCTGGAGGAGGATGCTCCGACTCGGCTGACTACTGGACGCACCTATCAGCCTGTGCAGGATGCATCGCAATATTTTTATTCTCCTCAGGGGTCGCAGCATCAGACGAATCGCCAAAGGTTTCTACCTCGAGGGAAACAGTCAAGAAGAAGGCGAATTCGAGTTCCTCTGGTTCTGCGAGTTCTGGTTCTGGCAGTGGTTCTGGCAGTGGTTCAGGCAGCATGTCTTGTGGACAGTGCGGATGAAGGCATCCGACTTCACAGTGTCGTTGAGTTCAGGGGTTTTGCCATAACTGTGGACAGTCCGGACATTTTCAGAGAGTATGTCCTTTGTTGAGGGGTCAGTCTTCAGTTCCTTCGCAGCAGGGATCAGCTGGTGGTTCTTCTTAGAGACCGCATTTTCCTGCCCCTACCCAGCGATCTGGATTCCAACCCCGTCTTCTAGGTTTGGAGCACCTTCGAGACCTCAGTTTCAGATTCCACAGCAGGCCCAGGTGAACTCTTTGACGAGAGAGCAGGCTGAGGAGACGCCTGGCATAGTGATTGCAGGTACATGCTCTATTTTCGATTATCCTGCGAGAGTTTTATTTGACACTAGTGCATCATACTCTTTAATTTCTGAGTTGTTTGTTTGTGAGCATGGGTTGAGTTCTTACCCATTGTGTGATGTTGTTTCCGTGTCTACCCTTGCTGGTGTGAGTCTGTGGTCCCGTGAAGTGGTGTTGGATTGTATGATTCGATTTGATGAACATGTTTTGGTGTCAAATCTGATTGTTTTGGGAATCAGAGATTTCGATTGTATCTTGGGGATGGACGTATTATCTAGCTATAAGGCTACTGTTGACTGTTTTCATGGTGTGGTGAGATTTCTCCCTGACTCGGGTGAGAGGTGGGAGTTCTACGGTGCTGATTCACGCTCGAAGATTCCTTTGGTGTCCGTCATGGATATGTTTAGCCTGCTATCGCTGGATAATGCTGGATTCATGATTTATGCGCTTGACATTTCCCAAGACCCGTGATTGGAGTTGAGCGACATTCCGATCGTCCGAGAGTTTCCCGACGTGTTTCCATATGAGATTCCTGGATTCCCACCGAGGCGTGAGATCGACTTTAGTATCGAGTTGGTGCCCAGTACCGCCCCGATTTCTAGAGCTCCGTATCTGTTGGCGCCAGCAGAATTGAAAGAGCTGAAGGATCAGTTGAGAGATCTCTTGGAGAAAGGCTTCATCAGACCGAGTATGTCGCCTTGGGGAGCTCCGATTCTTTTCGTGAAGAAGAAAGATGGGTGTATGAGGATGTGCATGGATTTCCGA
The DNA here is from genome assembly GCA_001598015.1 of Dorcoceras hygrometricum. Taxonomy (NCBI): domain Eukaryota; kingdom Viridiplantae; phylum Streptophyta; class Magnoliopsida; order Lamiales; family Gesneriaceae; genus Dorcoceras; species Dorcoceras hygrometricum. Next base: position 87,595 of record KQ986794.1, read on the forward strand.
CAGTTTAATAAAGCGACGGTGAAAAACAAGTATCCTTTGCCGAGGATTGATGACTTGTTCGATCAGTTGCAGGGATCGGTCGTATACTCGAAGATTGATTTGCGCTCTGGTTATCACCAGTTGCGGATTAGAGACGCTGACGTGGCGAAGACAGCTTTTCAGACTCGATATGGGAATTATGAGTTTCTTGTCATGCCGTTTGGGTTGACGAATGCCCCAGCTGTTTTCATGGATTTGATGAATCGCGTCTTTAGCGAGCTCATCGATCGGTTCGTTATCATCTTCATAGATGACATCCTAGTGTATTCAAGGAGCATGAGAGAACACAAGGAGCATATCAGAATGGTGTTGCAGAGATTGAGAGACTCGCAGTTGTACGCCAAGTTCAGCAAGTGCGAATTTTTGAGAGTAGAGATCTGATAGTTGAGTTTGGCGCTAGAAGCTATACGCCGTCGTTTCGCGATTTCAGATGTCTTGCTTGAAGATGGGATCTGGTTGGCGGAGTAAACAGACGTCAACGCGGGTCAACGCTATTGGAGAGTAGCGAGAGATCTGTTAGCTCTAGCGTGTGACATGAACAGATGTCATGTTGGTCAATTGCGGAGTTGACTGCTGGTGCATTAGCGTGTTCAAATGAGAGATCTGTTTCAGTGGTGTTGAACGCTGGCGAAGGTACGTGTGTAGAGATCTGATTCAGCGATGATTGTTAGTTATGTTTCAGATGTCTCAGGTGCGACGTCGTTTAGTTAAGTGGTGCGTCTTCGTTTTCACTAGTAAGCGCTTAGCGTGATTTGAATTGTGTGAGCGGAGGGATCTGATACATGTTAACGTTGGAGCGTTCAGATGTCACCTGTACGATGTCGTTTGGTTTAGCGCGCGAGTGTTAGTTTTAGCGCTATGAAATCTGATGGGTTTTAAGCGCTGTTCGAGGAATCTGCTTGGCGCTAGGATTTGTTGCAGGAATCTGTTTTCGTCGGTGATTGACTTGTTCAGTAGCTTTTGAGTTTAGGATTTAAAATGCAAGTGTTGAGTTACACTTAGAATATTTTCAACCCGATATTTCTTATCCTCTTCTCTGTTGAAACCCTCGACCGACACTGTTCATTAGAACATTTCTCCATTAGTTTCCCATCATTTCTAGCCTTTGTTTTGGACGATTTTGGTGGCGCTGAACTCCCCTTGTTTAGCTCTTTCGATCGCTACCCATTTGAGGCTCTGAATCGCCGCTGGAGAATAAGTGCAAAGTTGCTGTGTCTTCATGCCGTGAAGTCTGTGTTGGCGCAGCGGCGGATCCGGATCCCGCTCCCGGGGCGCAACGAAAGATTTAAATTTTTAAGCCTGAGAACGGTCAATACACCTGAAAATCAGTACATAAACATGCATAGGATGTTTATATCAGTACCTTGCTGGCGCCTGGCTCCGACCAATTTCACAAGGAAATCGGCACTTCAACGGTTGACGGTTGTTGGCCTCCTAATCCGGTCCACGACTGGAATCCCAATTCCTTCGTCGGTCTGCACTAGAAGACACGACGAAGATTTCACGGACATAATCTCCTCGCCGGAACGGTCGGAACAAGTCCGACGACGGTGGCGGGCGGCGGCGTCGGCGGCGGCTCGGGGAGGATAAGGAGAGGAACGGAGAATATAAGCTGAAGAGCTTTTGGTACGAATCAAATGAATACCTAGGGCCCCTATTTATAGATTTTCCATGGGCTTGAACCAGCTTAATGGGCTTGGGTCGGGCCCAGGCCCTGGGTGAACATTGGTTTCAAGTCCATCACTATGGCTCCATCATAATCCCGATCGACGATCAGATCGGATCGATCTACACAGTTTACAACACTGAGCATTATGATGTGAAAACAATTTTTCGGACCACCTAATCCAAAATAGCAGTTTGGCCACTGTAAGCTTTAAGGATAGTCAAACTAGTCCAAACTTAGGGATATTGCATTTTGACCCTATTTAATTTTAGGAAGTCGCACTTGCATCCTTTCTCCTACTATACTCAACAAATTGAGCTTAATTTCCGTACGGAAATTGAGAAACCAGTACTTGTGTGACCCTCAATGGTTCAAGGATACAGCTAGCCGTGGGCTCACAACATTTGTGACTCCGAAACCACATTTTCGGACTAACCCATCGGATCATGGTAAAGCGTCTAGCAACATCGCCCCATGATCCCTAGGTATCACTGATAGTGCCTGCAAGAACCAGTCGGTCATGTTAGTGTACAGTACGGTCCTTTCAACACATATATCCCGATCAGATCAACGACCATCGGTAAATCGAGAGTCGCTAGAGATCTGATAGCTATGCATACATCTTGGAGATCAAATAGTGACATCGCATGTGTTACTAGGTAAACCCATTTCCCAAAAACACATCTAGTACTTTGGCCAGAGATTTGTCATACTATTATCTCCTCAGATAGCATAGGATATCCACGCACAATGGCGAGCGATGAATCCTCGACAACGAAGCATAGACTCCTACATGCATCGGGACCTCACCCAACCCCGCCACCTGATGACCCCAACTGAGTTGGTAAACGGGTCAAATGAGGCACCTATCATGTAGAGTCTCAATGACGTTTAGATTAATAAGGGCTAATCTGTACAACCAAGACCTTGGACTTAATCCACTCGACAAATGGTAACCACTTGGAAAGTCCGAACGAGGGTAGTTCGATAGATCACCAGGTCACTATCCATCTGCATGCTCAGAACATCACAATGTTCCCTACCAATGAAACATAGAACTTCACATCGCAGATGCTAGTCTCAAACTCGGGCGGCCTTATCCCCATTTTGACGGTCCAATCGACTAGGGACGAGTTTAGAACACACAATGACTATTAGATGTGTTCAATGATAGCCATCATATCCACTATCACATCTAACATACCCTATGGTGAATTCTAGGTCTTTATCCAACACAATTGTTAATATTATAAAATAATGAAGATAAAGAATGCCATAAAAGAATACGAATTTCATAAATAAAGATCGTTTTACAAAGACTCAACAAGAACCCACACGCCACAAGTTGGCTAGTTGGGCACCTACTCTAACAATCTCCCACTTGCCAACTACTCAGCAGACGCAGTCCCATTGTTTCGTGAAGTTTTTCAAACAACGGTCCTGGCAAGGGCTTCGTAAGTGGATCAGCAATGTTGTCTGCAGAGCCGACTCTCTCGACTGCTATTTCCCCTCTAGCCACAATATCCCGGATTATGTGATATTTCCTCAGTATATGTTTGGATCTTTGGTGAGACATAGGCACCGTTGCTTGCGCAACGGCACCCGTGTTGTCGCAGTACACCGGGACTGCACCAACTCCTTCAGGGATTACGCCCAACTCTTGGACGAA
>KQ986795.1:7248-22413 GCA_001598015.1 Dorcoceras hygrometricum
GAAGAAGAGAGATTTTGAAAGATTAAGTGTTGCACAGTGCACAAATTGAAGAGGGAAGAAAAATAGAGAGACGAAGCTGTCAACTATTATTCAACCATAGGAGGGCTTATTGGATAGTTGACATGCTGAGTCTCAATCATGTTGCACAGTGCACAAATTGAGAGGGAAGAAAAACAGAGAGACGAAGCTGTCAACTATTATTCAACCAGAGGAGCGCTTATTGCACAGTTGACATGCTGAGTCTCAATCAGCTTTTGTAGAAGCATTCTTCCAAGTGTGTGAGATTTAATTATTTTGAGAGTTGGGCTATACACTATAAAATCTCACACACACAGATTCACTCGCATATTTTGAGAGATGTGCTAAATTGCTTAGCGAGTGAATCAAAACCCAAATGCAAATCAGATCTCGTCCAAGCACGAAGAAGTTAAACTCTGTGTCTGTAGCCTTTCTCACATAGGCGTAAAACAAGTGAGTGACAGACGAGGGCTGGTGGAGTCTAGGAGTTCTCGCAGCTGCTGGTTGCGGGATCGGGTCTGTACATGAGGTGTAGATCAAATCTTCTAGTGGAACCTTCCGAGGAGGAAGAAGGGGAGACGTAGGACATTGAATTCTGAACTTCCATAAACAAATAGATTGTGTATTGTATTCTGTTATTCATTCAGCACTTGTATTTAATTTAGCACGCATAACAGAAATCACACTTGCACATAGCAAACAGATTTCACATGCTGGTTTTACAGAAATCTGTTTGCGCAAAGTTGTTTAAAATATAAGGATTCAGTTCTGGTTTTTTCCGCATGATTTTACTTCATACCAGATCTGTATTCGGTGCTCTGTTTTAATGTTCAAGAACCCGAGGTATTGCACCTCTTTTAAATAGCAGCGCAAAATTTTACTAAATCTTTCAAAGCAGCGTTGCTAAGTGTTTAAATCGGTCCTAACACTCAGTGGTCTTCAGGCACAACAACTCAGCCGGCCACCACCTCAATGATAGCATTGGACCTTTTAGGCACGACAACTCAGCCGGCCGATGACAACGCTAGCTCAAATCGGGCATCAATAAAATTCAGGCTCAATATGTATGCGTGAATTCCAAGCAATATCAACTCACAAGCATACACATTATCAAGGTAAACAGAATAGATAATCATATCACAGTCAGACAATTCTTTTCACGTAAACACTCATTCACAGCATTCTCAACACACTGGAAATATTCTCATGCTTATGCCAAAGCTGTTTAAATTATCTCAAATCCGTATATCAAAACAGCTTCTACCTCAACAGATTTCACTTAGGCTCAGCATCAATAGCCCGCTAAATCCTTCTGCTTCACCAGCTCACGGCAAAAAACAACAGGAACTGCTCGAAAGCTCAAGTCTGTCAAGATATCTCACAATTCAGCTTAAATCTAAGCTCATTCAGCTTACGGCCTACGGTCGAGAACTCAACCCAATCTCAACTATGATACGTAGGACCAACCAGCTCAAATCGAAGCTTAAAATGAGAAGAAATCACTTACTCGAAAGCTCTACATGAACGAAATAACTATCTGCTGGAATTCTCAATAGTGCTCGAACACTGAAACCACTTCGTGCTCCCTCAACACGTCGACTCGGGTCTCCAGACTGGTATCAATCGAAAGATCTTAAGGAGACGAGCTCAGCGCCACCAATCTTGCTCCAAACGGCGGCATAAATCGACGACAATCTCAAGAAATAGGGTTCGAATGAACAGTAAGGGTTTCGAAGCTCTCGGGAAGAAGATAAGGAATATCGGGTCTCAATTCTCTAAGTGTTGATCGACACTGGTATATAAATAATTCTTTCCGTCAACGCTACAGTGAAATTCAATTACTCAGGTCAAAGCTGATACCAACACTCAGATCTTAGCGCTACATAAAATCTTAGCACTAACTCAGATCTGGCTTCTCTACACTATACTAGCGCGCTATCACCAAACGACGTCGCGTAAGAGTCCCGCTCAAAACAAACAGATCACACGTACACATAGACCCGCTCGTATACATCTAGATCTGGTCAAATCTTAAAACATCAAACCGTACCGGTGTACACCAAATCCACGAATCGGACCGGTCCATACAGTAATATTGACCAACACGTAGCTTCCCCAAGTTGACGCGCACATCTGCTCACACCCGCTGAACAGATTTCACTCCACCAACGTCAAATCTGGTAACACGATACGACGTCGCATTACCTCCCGCTCTAGGTTCAACTACTTAAAACTGTTCCCTCAGCTCAAAGTCACTAGAACATCTAAAATCTGATGTCTTCCAGACATCCACTCCCGACAAACTCTCAAATCAAACACGATACACAAAATAGATCATACTCGAATACGATCTACCCAAATCCACTTGCACAAATCGGATCTATTCCAAGCCACCCGATAGAGACCAAAAACTCACATCTGATCTGTTCTACATCAAATCCGAATATCACCAACAGATTAACCAACTTATTCAAATCTGAAAATCCGATGGTTAACGTCTCCCCTGGTTAATCCTCATCCAGATCTGATTAACCAATTAATCACCAATTAACAAATTTCTAGGCCTTACACTCTCCCCAACTAGAAATGGATTTCGTCCTCGAAATCAACTCACAACTACAGATCAGAACCAAGAAAACACCAAAACTAAAAGTATCACTGCTTAACAAAAGCCACTAACCAAGAATACAAAACACTCAAAACACGCAAGCAACAAGCTAGAAGATTACCTGGAATGCTATTGTCAATGCTCAAATAGATGAGGCTACTCCTGTCTCATCTTTTCTTCAACTTTCCAGGTAGCTTCTTCTCTACCATGCTTGCTCCATTGGACCATCACCAAGGTATAGTCTTGTTTCTCAGCTACTTCTCCTTCCTATCCAGAATCTGCACTGGATATTCAACATAACTCAAGGTAGAATCCAGCTCAACTTCATCAGTCCTCAGCACATGGGACGGATCTGGCTCATATTTACTCAACATTGACACATGAAACAAATCATGCATCGCTGCTAAATCATCAGGCAGCTGCAAGCTATAAGCCAAGGGTCCAATCCTCTCAACAATATGGAAGGAACCAACGAATCTAGGAGCTAATTTACCCCAAGTCTGAATCTCATCACGCTCTTAAAATGAGAAACCTTCAGAAACACTCGATCGCTGTGAGGCTCTCTGCTCACAATTAATCTTCTAATCTCATCTTATGGGTGTTTAGTTAGAATCTAATTTAACCTTCGAATTTAAGTGATGAAATCTGGAAACCCATTTTTTTTTTTATAGTTGGTCCCATCAGCTGGTCCTGGGTAACAATACGAGACTACGTTTGTGTTTCAAAAGCTATTTAGTTATAACAGAACAAGCCAGTACAAATAGGTATTACATGTTACGTCGCTAATACAAAAGCTGACCAGCAGCAGTAAAACCAGCAATTGTAATATGCATGCCAAAGATCCAATCCTCTCAACAATCTCGAAGGGACCAACGATCTAGGAGCCAATTTACCTTTAGTCTGAATCTCATCACGCTCTTGAAGGGAGAAACCTTCAGAAACACTCGATCGCCAACCTGAAATTCTAAAGGTCTGCGTCTCTTGTTAGCATAGATAGCATGACGATCTTGTGCAGCTTTCATTCTACTCCGAATCAACTCAATCTGATCTTTCATATGCTGCACAAATTCAGGAGTAGATAGCTGTTTCTCACCAACTTCTTACCAACAAATTGGTGATCTACACTTACGATCATACAACGCTTCGAATGGAGCCATCCCGATAGTCACTTGGTAGCTATTGTTATACGAAAATTCAAACAAGGACAAAAAATCCTGCCAGCTACCACTGAAATCCATCACATTTGCTCGCAATATATCTTTCAAAATCTGAATGGTCCACTCGGATTGGCCATCTGTCTGAGGCTGATAAGCTGTACTCATAGCCACTCTCGAACCCATAGTTGCTTGCAAACTCTTCCAAAATCGGGAAGTAAATCTTGGATCTCTATCGGACAAAATAGAAACAGGAACTCCATGCAATATAACCACATGGTCGATGTACAATCTAGCCATCTTCTTCATGGAACACCTCACATCATAGGGAATGAAATGGGCTGACTTTGATTGTCTATCAATCACCACCCAAATTGCATCACATCCCCTGTTCGATCGGGGTAAATGCATCATAAAATCCATGGCGATGTGCTCCCAATTCCATTGAGGCACTTCTAACTCTGTAGCAATCCACAACGTCTCATTCTATCGGCCTTGATCTGTTGACAATTCAAGCCCGCTACAAATCCAGAGATTTCATTCCTCATGCCTTCCCACCAGTAGTGAGACTTCAAGGCATGATACATCTTCTTCTCGCCCGGATGCACACTGTAACGAATACAATGGGCCTCGTTCAAGATGGTTTCATTCATATCAATCAAATTCCGAAAAACCAGTCTATCACGAAATCTCAGGCATCCATCAGAAGAAACAGAAAATCTTCCTACTGACCATTCTGGGCTTTAATCTTCAACTCATAAATATACGGGTCAGTCCTCTGTGCTGCTCTAATGTCTGCAACAATCTGTGGTTCAACCTGAAGGGAAGAAACCACGAAATACTGATCACTCGGCTGAAAACACCATCCAGAAGTCCCTAAATCCTCATGGACCTTGGATATACTCATCGACGTCAACATCGCAGGATGTGCTTTCCTACTCAAAGCATCTGCCACTAAGTTCATCCGTCCAGGCTGATACTGAATCTCACAGTCACAATATTTGAGCAACTCCATCCAACGACGTTGCCGCATATTCAGATCTGACTGGGTGAAGATATACTTCAAGCTCTTGTGGTCCGTGTACCACAAATTTCTCACCATACAAATAGTGACACCAAATCTTCAACGCAAAAACAATGGCGGCCAACTATAAATCATGAATGGGGTATCTCGTCTCATGGGGCTTCAATTGTCGAGACGCATAAGCTATCACACACCCGTTCTGCATTAGAACACAGCCCAAACCATTCAAAGAAGCATCAGAACAAACAACAAAACCTCCAGATCCGAAGGCAAAGCCAACAGAGGAGCAGTAGTCAACTTCTCCTTGAGCAACTGGAAACTCGACTCACATTCATCTGTCCACAGAAATCCCTATCCTTCGGGGTCAACGGCATCATCGGCTTGGCTATTGAAGAAAAACCCTCAATGAAACGTCTAAAATAGCCAGCCAAACCTAAGAAACTACGGATCTCTGAAACATTCCTAGGTCGCTCCCAGTTAAGAATTGCTTCAACCTTACTAGGATCCAGCGAAATACCTTCTGCAGATATGACATGACCCAAAAAGATTACCTTATCTAGCCAGAATTCACACTTGCTAAACTTCACGTACAGCTGTGAGTCTCTCAGTTTCTGCAACACCAGTCTCAAGTGTTCTTTATGCTCTCTGAAATTCCTCGAATACACCAGGATGTCGTCTATGAAGACAATCACAAAATGATCAATGGACTCACTAAAGACGTGATTCATCAAGTCCATGAAGACAGCAGGAGCATTCGTCAATCCAAAAGGCATCACCAGAAATTAACGCCCGTATCTAGTCCTGAACGCCGTCTTTGCCACATCAGCGTCTCTAATCCGCAACTGATGATAACCAGATCATAGATCGATCTTAGAGTACACTGAAGATCCCTGTAGCTGATCAAACAAGTCATCAATCCTCGGTAAATGATACTTGTTCTTAATCTTTGCTTTATTCAACTGCCGATAATCCACACACATCCTCATAGATCCATCCTTCTTCTTCACAAAGAGAATCGGAGCTCCCCAAGGCTACATACTCGGCCTTGTGAATCCCTTCTCCAAAAGATCACACAACTGATCCTTGAGCTCCTTCAACTCAGCTGGCCAATCGGTAAGGGGCTCTCAAAATCGGGGCTGTTCCTGGCACCAACTCTATACTGAAATCAATCTCTCGTCTCGGAGGGAATCTAGGAATGTCATCCGGAAAAACATCAGGAAATTCTCAAGCAATCGGGACATTACTCAACTCTATCCATGATTCTCGAGAAACGTCAAGGGCATAAATCATAAATCCATAATTCTCTAAAGACAACAGACTGAACATCTCCATGGCAAACACTAGTGGAATCACCGTGAATCAGCATCGTAGGAATCCCACTTCTCCCCAACTTGAGGTCTAAACCTCACCACACCATGGAAACAATCAACAGTCGCTCTATAACTGGACATCACGTCATCCCCAAGATACAATCAAAATCTCTAATCTCCAAGACAATCAGGTTAGTCACCAACACATGCTCATCAAATCTAATCACGTAATCCACAACCACCTCACGGGACATCAACAGTTGGAGTAGAAACAGATACAACATCACATAGTGGGGTAGGACTCAACCCACACTCATGCACAAACAAATCAGAGATAAAAGAGTTTGATATTCCTGTATCAAACAAAACTCGTGCAGGAAATTCAAAGATAGCACAAGTACCTGCAATCACTCCTACAGGAATATCCTCAGCTCGGTCCCAGAAATTGAGGTCTAGAAGATCCTCCAAACCTAGACAGTTCTTGTGGTTGGAATCCTGATCGTTGGGACTGAGAAAAAGGTTGCAGTCTCTGCGAAGAACCACCAGCTGAACTCTGCTGTGACTGATTCGAAGGCTGTGCTCCCCTCGGACACACCCTAGCGAAATGTCCAGGCTGCCCACAATTATGGAAAAGACCCTAAACTCCACGGCACTGTGTAGTCATATGGCGACCTCCGGACTGACCACACATCACTCCTCCAGAGCCACTACTACCAGAGCTCACGGAACCAGAAGAACTCGAATTTGATCGTCTCTTGAAATGCTTCCCTCGATGCTCTAACCTCTGGCGATTGGACTGCTATGAAGTCTGAGGATATTGAAACGATGGCATCGCTTCAGGCACAGGTTGAAAAGTGCGTCCAGCTGTCGGCTGAACCTGATTCTGCGCTTCCAACAGACTCTCCTCAATGTCCATCGCTCTATCCACTGCCTCAACATACATCGCAGGAGAACCAGCTAACACCATACGGAACAATTCAGGCCGCAAACCTCTCAGAAACTTGTTCCTCCTTCGTCCTCTCCTGGTTAGCAACATGGGGAACATACGACAAAAGCGACGAAAACTGTCTAGCATATTCGGCTACCCTCATGCTCCCTTGCTGTCGAACTCCCGCTCTCAGTTATTGTAGAAGGACTCAGGGGTATACTCCTGTCGAAAAGCTGCACAGAATCTCTCCCAAGAAATCAAAGTCTCACTCTCTCTCATAACTCGGTAAGTACCTTTCCACCAACGTTGAGCATGATCCCTCAACTGCAAGATATCCAAATTCAGTCTCTTCTCCTGGGTGTACTCCACCGTGTTAAACAACTCTTCCACATGCTCTAACTAGCCTTCAGCCATCAGACCACCCTCGGCACTATAAAATTTCGGGGGATTCATCCCCTGAAACCTAGCCAGAACTAGCTCCATCTCGCCAATCTGTCTAGTCACATCGTCTACCTCTGTCTGTCTCGAACGACGACGCAAAGGTACTCTGCTGCTCAACATCCTCATCACTGCCTGGGGCTCTAGACTCCTCACCAGCCTGCCTAGCGATTCTACTCCTACCTCTCCTCAACGGCATCCATCAAAACTCAAAGGTAAGAACTAACAGATAAATCACAGAGGCAGATAATCAAAATCACAGAGCCAATCAAAATCAAAAGCTCAAACTCTCTGCCTAGACTCTAGTGTGATGGAAAAGAAAGCGAGCTTATCCCAGTTTAAGCTCTGATACCAAAATGTCGGGCCCGGTACGCTAATCATAGATTAATTATTCAATTAATCTTAATTACACTGAAGCATTTAAAATATGGGCTAAAAATTTTCGTTTTGGGCCATAAATCATCTCTTAAAAATACGAGAATACTCAAAATAAGGATTAACTCAAAATCCAAAACATCAACAGCATACAATAAATCAAAGTATGCATCAAATACAGATCCCAATACAAAGTAACACAGGGCATCCCCTGGTTCAATACATAATACATATAACTGGGACTCAGAACGTGGATCTACCAGCCGATGCTCCACTCGGTCCAGTTGGATTACCTGAAGAACCTGCAAAGGCCAACACAGACCCAAGCAGCCCAAAAACAAGGAAAAGAAACGAGGTCAAACCTCAGTACGAGAGCACTCATAAAACAGCAATTCATACGACATGTAATATTTCTAGTCAATGATATGCATGAGGGCGCTAAAACAGCAATTCATACGACATGTAATATTTCTAGTCATGATATGCATGAGGGCGCCAAAGAACAATCGGTACTCAAGGACAACAACTCAGCTGACAATCAAATATCAATGGAGCCTCAACACAACGCACAGCCAATAAGCCGATGGAAATCATCGATCCGTGATCTTCAGGTACAACACTCAGCCGACCATCATAGCTCAATGGTCTTCAGGCGCTACACCTCAGCCGGCCACCACCTCGATGATAGCATTGGACCTTTCAGGTGCGACAACTTAGCCGGCCGATCACAACGCTAGCTCAAATCGGGCATCAATAAAATTCAGGCTCAATATGTATGCTTGAATTCCAAGCAATATCAACTCACAAGCATACACATTATCAACGTAAACAGGACATATAATCATATCACAGTCAGGTAATTCTGTTCATGTAAGCACTCATTCACAGCATTCTCAACACACTGGAAATATTCTCATGCTTATGCCAAAGCTGTTTAAATAAGCTCAAATCTGTACCTCAAAACAGCTTCTACCTCAATAGATTTCACTTAGGCTCAACACCAATAGCCCGCTAAATCCTTCTGCCTCACCAGCTCACGGCGAAACACATCAGGAACGGCTCTAAAGCTCAAATCTATTAAGATATCTCACATCAGCTTAAATCTAAACTCATTCAGCTTACGGCCTACGGTCGAGAACTCAACCCAATCTCAACTATGATACGTAGGACCAACCAGCTCAAATCGAAGCTTAAAACGAGAAGAAATCACTTACTCGAGAGCTCTAAAGGAACGGAAGAACTATCTACTGGAATTCTCAACAGTTCTCGAACACTGCAACCACTTCGCGCTCCCTCAACATGTCGAATCGGGTCTCCAAACTGTATGAATCAAAAGATCTTAAGGAGACGAGCTCAGCTCCACCAATCTTGCTCCAAAAGGCGGCGTAAATCGACGGCAATCTCAAGAAATAGGGTTCGAATGAACAGTAAGGGTTTCGAAGCTCTCGAGAAGAAGATAAGGAATATCGGGTCTCAATTCTCTAAGTGTTGATCGACACTGGTATATAATAATTCTTCCAGTCAAAGCTACAGTGAAAGTCAACTACTCAAGTCAAAGCTGATACCAGCTCTCAGATCTTAGCGCTACATCAGATCTCAGTGCTAACCCAAATCTGACTTCTGTACGCTATACTAACGCGCGATCACTAAACGATGCTGCGTAGGAGTCCCGCTCCAAGACAAACAGATCTCGCGACAAAGACCCGCTCTCTAACATCCAGATCTGGTCAATCTGAAATACATGAACTGTACCGATCTACACCAAACTCACGAACTGGATCGGTCCACACAGTACCGTTGACCAACACTTGACTTTCTCAAATAGACGCGCACATCTTCTCACTCCAACTGAACAAATTTCACTGAATCAGCACCAAATCTGGCCTATGCCAAATGATATCGCATCACATATATTCAACCCGCGCACCCCCGAGTAATCCAAAACGACATCGTTTCACTTCTCTCTCAAGGAAGCTTGCTCAAACACACGAGGGACAGATCTGGACACCCAGATCATACTCAAATCTGAAGATAATGAACCGGTCTACTTAAACCGAAATTAAAACTGATTCTCCCAGCGCCTCTAATACCCTCGTGCGGGGTATTCATCAAATCTGAACTCCAGCTCTTAAACTCTTCCTCACTCAACGATACACACCCGATACACTTCTAAATCTACCCAGCGCTCATCCGATCTGTTCCAAGCCACCCGATAGCGACAAAGAACTCACATCTGATCTATTCTGCATCAAATCCTAATATCACCAACAGATTAACCAATTCTCACAAATCTGAAAAACCGATGGTTAACGCCTCCATTAGTTAATCCTCATCCAGATCTGATTAACCGACTAATCACAAATTAACGAATTTCTAGTCCTTTCATTCTATAGGTTTTACGTAACTTTAGAAAAAGAAAAATTTTAACATGAGGCATGAAGTTTGAGTTTTAGATTTATGAGGCAGAAAGTTGAGTAAGAGATGAAAATATTTTGAATGATGGGACTTCATTGTGGTTGTTATATGATGGATATGGGGTCGAAAGACGTCTCGTCCAGCAATATCAAATGATGGGTATGGGGGCCGAGAGACGTTTCGTTCAGCCATGCAAAACTGACACATAACGAACTTCGTTGTGCCTTACACTTGACGGGATTCCAGATAAGCATTGGGATGCCACACCAGCCTAGTACTATGGTTTTTATTTAGCTTGATTAAACGACATGAAGTTGAGGAACCACAGTCGAGAAACGGAATTCACTAGAAAATTCTTTTAATTATGAGTTTTTTTCCTATGCATGAATTTTAAGGAAAACTATTTTGAGCTTATGCTTTCTTACGCATTTAAAGTTTGATAAATTTATTTGACTACAATTATTTTTTTTCATGTGCTTGTATTACGTAGTACTTGTTATATCTCCATTTTGTACTTGTTGTACCTAGGCTCACTACGTTTGATTGGTGCAGATGACACATCGACAAAGGCTGAGGGGCAAGAACTTGGAGCGGATAGCGATTCAGTTGGCACATCCCAACGACCTTGTGTTTTCCGCAGCATCACTAGAGAAAGAAAAATTTATTTTATTTAGGTGTAAGTTAATCACCTGTTCAATATACGACCGTGCCACATTCTTCTAAGAGCACGTCAGATCATAAAGGATGAAGTGAAATGACTTAGACAGTCTATCTATAACCACCTATATTTTGTCACAACCTCTTCTTGAACGAGGTAAATGGGTCACAAAGTCCATATAAACGCTCCTAGTTCCATTGTGACACCTCCAAACTATGCATCATAGTACCAGGTCTCATTTGTTCTACCTCGACCTGCTGAAAATTCAGGCAACGAGCCACAAAATCTGAAATGTCAACGTTCATGCTTTCCCACCAGAAATTAGACTTCAACGCATGATACATCTTTATGTTCTCAGTACGAATAATATAGCGACTATAGTGAGCTTCTCTTAGAATTTATTCCTTCAAATCCATCAGATTAGGTACAATCCGCCTTCCCTGGAACTCAAACACCCATCCGAATTACAAAGTCAGCTGAATGACCAGGCTGGGACTTCCATTTTATCTCATGAATATACGGATCAGTACCCTGTGCTGTTCTGATATCTTAAATGAGCTGTGGTTAGAGCTGAATTTAAGAAACAACGAAGTAGTTGTCACACCTGGCTGAAATCTCCTTCCTGCTGTTCCCAAATGCTCATGGACTTTTGATATATTCATTGATGTCAGCATAGCAATCTGAACTTTCTACTAAGGCCATGAGAAACTCCATCCACCGAAGCTAGCTCATATTTAGATCAAACTGCATGAAGATGTACTGCTGGCTTTTGTGGTTGGTGTACACCAAAAACTGCTCACCATAAAGGTGTGACACCAAATCTTTAATACAAACATGATGGCAGCCAACCCTAAGTCATGAACTGGATAACAGGTCTCGTGAGGCTTCAACTGACGAGAAGCATAAGCAATCACTTACGCTTTCTACATTAGCATGCATCCTAGTCCATTCAACGAGTCATCGGAACACACCACAAAACCAGCTAAAGCTTGCATAATATGCCAAAACTTGAGCTATGGTCAATTTTTCTTCCAGCAACAGGAAACTGACTCACACTCCTCTGTCCACAAAAAAACGATGGTCCTTCTAAATCAACTAAGTCATAATCATGTCTATCTTAGAAAATATATCGATAAAACGTCTATAATATCCAGCCAGTCCAAGAAACTATGTATCTTGAAGACATTTCTGAGCCGTGCCCACTTACAATAGCCTCCACTTTGCTAGGATCAACCGATGTGCCCTGAGCTGAAACAACATAACATAGAAATACCACTCTGTCCAGAACTCACACTTAGAAAATTTGGCATACAACTGTGAGTCTCTAAGTGTCTGGAACCTCAAATGATTTTTATTCTCCCACTTGGTCCTAGGATAGACAAAGATATCATCGATGAACACAATCACAAACCGGTATATGATCTCTCAAAAGACCCTATTCATCAAATTCATAAAGACAGCCGAAACATTCGTCAGACCAAAAGGCATAACAAAGAACTCGTAATGTCCATACCTTGTCCGAAAACCTATTAGAAATGCACATCCCATATTCTCAGCTAATGATAGCGAAACGAAGATCAATCTCGGTGTACATGGCTGAACCCTGCAGCTAATCAAACAAGTCACCAATTCACGATAGTGGAACTTGTTCTTCACCATCGCTTTATTCAGCTTCCAAAAATCAATACACATCCTCATTGTCCCATATTTCTTCTTAACGAACAAAATCAAAGCTCACTAGGGTGACATGCTTGGTCTAATAAAATATTTCTCCAGAAGATCACACAACTAATCCTTGAGCACTCTAAACTCCATGGGTGCCAACCTGTACGGGGTTCTCGATATCGGGACAGTCCCTGGAATTGACTCGATACCAAAATCAATTTCTCTTCTTGGAGGAGGCCTGGAATCTCATCAGGGAAAACATCAGGGAACTTCCGTACTATGGGAATATCACCAAGCTACAAGCTAGGTTTGGGCATCACATCCAAATCATAAATAATGAACCCAGAGTTATCTAGTGACAACCTGAACATCTCCAGTGGGATCTTAGATCGAGAATCATTTACATAGAAATTCCATTGCTCATGAAATTGATGCCAAAACCTGATCACACTTAGGAAGCAGCAGACTATAGCCCTATAATTCGCTAGGACATCCATGCTCAAGATACAGTTGAAATCCCTCATTGCCAACTTAATCAGGTTGGCCATCAATAAACTTTCATCAAACGTAATAACACATTTCAGTACTATCTCTTGGGAAAGCAAACTCACACCGACAGAAGTAGAAACAAACACCGCATCACGCAAGGGAGTGGTATCAACCCCACACTCACCAATAAATACATGAGACAAAAATGAATGTGATGCTCTTGTTTCAAAGAAAACTCATGCAAGATAATTAAAAATATAGCAAGTACCTACAATAACTCCTCCCGGTGCATCACTAGCCTTCTCTTGTGTCATGGCATGCACATGAGCTTGTTGAGGTTGATAGGATCAATAGGGATCGAAAAACAGCCTTACGAGTTCAGAAAGAAGGGGGGGTTGAATGAACTCCTTAGTATTTTAAAATTTTCGAAACCTTAAAACAATTTTACAAGCGCCTCGCTTAACTTAAATCTGTGTTACCATATTTAAGGTATCACAGTCACAAGTCAGATTTCTTGACTAACAAATAATGTGCGGAATGAAGTCGATCAATCTGTGAACAGTGTAAATGTAAATACAATGCAGTAAAGTAAAAGTGCAAGTTCAGAGTTTGTTTCTGGAAGTTCGGATATCAAATCCTACGTCTCCCCGTTCTTCCTTTTCAGGAAGGTTCCACTAGAAGGCTTTGATGAGTACAGAAATTTTAAACACCCGGTCACTGAGCCACGATCCAAGTGAACTCCTAGTACTACAAAGACACGCAGACGTAGCTGCTGTTTACAAACACTTTTATTTTACTCAAAAGGCTTTACGTAGCACGTTTGTTACAGACTCAAAAAGATTATACAATGGAATACACAACTATTGAGTGCTGTAACTCTTCTGGTTCTTTTATCAACTAGAACTATTTACAAATGTAAACAAGAAGATAACTCGAAGATTAAGCGATGAAGGTTGAACTTGAGTGTTCTTCGAGTTGTAATACTGGACTTAGAATATATTTGCGATGAGAATATCCAGAAGTTGTGTGAGCAATATGATAGCGTCGAGAGCAAAAGCTAGCAGAGAGCTTCATCATTTGAATTCTTCAGCCTTTTATACTCTTTTTCTTCAACGGTCATTAAATGTATCCTGTAGAGATAAGCTCTTTTGCATATCTTCATCGTATCATAGCAATTAATGCTCCATTAATGCCATACAAAAGGTAAACTGCGCTTGTCAGGGCTAAATGGACTTGTATTCCAAAGAGAGTAATCATTGTATCAAGCATTGTGCACACTGTGTAATTTTACCCAAAATAGCTCTGATCTTGTCTCCTTAATTCCAACCTTTTGTACAATTTAAAATTTGACCGTTGATTCTCTCTGAATGATGCTTTGATAACTTCTGAAGATGTTCGAAGCTTACTTCTAATTGAATAGAGAAAACTAAAAGTTACTCTCTTTATCATATCTGAGATATCGTCGTTACTCTGTAATGTCTTAGCGACTTCTGAAAGTATACTGTTCACAACTGAAATACTCGAAACTGAATAATACCACTTGAGTCAATATAACGGAATCTGTTACTGGAGAAGTCTGAATACTTAACTCAAGGACGGATATCTTACTGTAGCTTCTGAAACAAGTCTGAATAAACTTTGCTTTACAACAGATCTCTTACTGTAGCTTCTGAAGGTCTTCACAACTGAACAACTGTCCCGATAACAGAAATAACTGAGCCGAATACTCAACTCTGCTCAGTTCTGAATGCTTCCCGAAAAGTCAACTCAGATGTCAACGCTTAACACAGAACTCTTCGAAACTTAGAAAACTTCAATACACTGTTAGAGTAGATGCCCAACTAGCCAACTTGTGGCGTGTGGGTTTTATACACTCTTGTATATGACAATCTTTATTTATGAAATACGCATTTATTTATGGCATTCTTTATTTTCATTATGTTATATAATGTTAACAATTGCGTTGGATAAAGACCTAGAATGCACCATAGTGTATGTTAGATGTGATAGTGGATATGATGGCTATCATGAAACACATATAATAGTCACTGTGCATTCTGAATTCGTTCCTAGTCGATTGGAC
>KQ986795.1:29756-48153 GCA_001598015.1 Dorcoceras hygrometricum
AAGTCTATGTGTCCGAAGACTGATGAGGAGATAGAGAGCATGGCACGTGTGCCATATGCCTCGGCGATAGGTAGTATTATGTATGGCATGATCTCAACTAGACCGGATGTCGCATATGCTCTGAGTGTCACGAGCCGCTACCAGGCCAACCCCGGCCAATTGCATTGGAAGGCTGTGAAGGATATTCTTAAGTACTTGTGAAGGACTAAGAATATGTTCATGGTCTATGGGGGTGGTGAACTGAAATTGGAAGGCTACACTGATTCGAGCTTCCAATGTGACGTGGATGATTCGAAGTCTACCTCTGGATTTGTATTCATGATAAATGATGGTGCTGTCTCTTGGAAGAGTTCCAAGCAAGACACCATCGCGGATTCAACCACTGAGGCTGAGTACATCGCAGCATCAGCTGCTGCTAAGGAGGCAGTTTGGATAAGGAATTTTGTCCAAGAGTTGGGCGTCATCCCTGATGGAGTTGGTCCAGTCCCGGTGTACTGCGACAACACGGGTGCCGTTGCGCAAGCAAAGGAGCCTAGGTCTCACCAAAGATCCAAACATATACTGAGGAAATACCACATAGTCCGAGATATTGTGGATAGAGGTGACATAGAAGTTGAGAGAGTCGCCTATACGGACAACGTTGCTGATCCACTTACGAAGCCCTTGCCAGGACCGTTGTTTGAAAAACATCACGAAACAATGGGACTGCGCTTGATGAGTAGTTGGCTATAGGGCAAGTGGAAGATTGTTAGAGTAGATGCCCAACTAGCCAACTTGTGGCGTGTGGGTTTTATAGACTCTTTTATATGAAAATCTTTATTTATGAAATACGCATTTATTTATGGCATTCTTTATTTTCATTATGTTATATAATGTTAACAATTGCGTTGGATAAAGACCTAGAATGCACCATAGTGTATGTTAGATGTGATAGTGGATATGATGGCTATCATGAAACACATCTAATAGTCACTGTGCATTCTGAATTCGTTCCTAGTCGATTGGACCGTCAAAATGAGGATAAGGAAAAAAAAGATTGGGTGAGACCCCGATGCATGTAGGAGTCGATGCATCGTTGTCTAGGATTCACCGCTCGCAGACATGCGTGGATATCCTATGTTATCTAAGGAGATAATAGTGTATAAATATTCTGGCCAGAGTACTGGATGTGTTTTAGGTAAATGGGTTTACCTAGTTACACTCGTGATGTCACTATTCGATCTCCAAGATGTATGCATAGCTATCGGATCTATAGCGACTCTCGATTTACCAATGGCGTTGATCTGATTGGGATATATGTGTAGAAAGGACCGTACAGTACGCTAACCACGACCAACTGGTTCTTGCAGGCACTATCAGTGATACATAGGGGATCATGGGACGATGTTGCTAGGTGCTTTACCATGATCCGATGGGCAAGTCCGAAATTGTGATTTCGGAGCCACAATGGTTGTGGGCCCACGACTAGCTGTATCCCTGAACCATTGAGGGTCACAAAAGTACTGGATTCATGATTCCCGCACGGAAACTGAGCTCAATGTGTTGAGCATAGGAGGAGGATTTTAGGGAGTGCGACTTCCTAAAAGTCAACAGGGGTCAAATTACGATTTCCCACTGTTGAGGGGCAAAACTATCATTTTGGACTGGGTAATCCAAAAAATTGTTTTCGCATCATAATATTCAGTTTTGGAAACTTAGTCGATCGGTCCGATCTGATCGTCGATCGGAGTTATGATGAAGCCACGGTGATGCGGATGAACCGAATGTTCATATATTGGACTGGGCCCGCCCCAGGTCCAATGGGCCGGTTCAAGCCCATGAATAACTTACACATACATGAGTTGTATCTAGGGCATCACAACACAAAAACACAATCCTAGCCCCTTGCTCTCGGCCGCCCCTCCTCTCCTCCAAGCCTCACGCCGCCGCCGCCGCCGTCGCCGTCGCCGTCGCCACCCCTTCGCCAGAATTGTTCCGGCCACCGCGCTGAGGTGTTTCCGTCCGTGCTGAATTCGTCAGGCCTTCTAGTGCAGGCTGACGAAGGCGTCTTGATTCCGGTCATGGACCTGATTGACGATCTACCGCTGCCTACCGTTTGAAGTGCCGGTTTCCTCGTGAAACTGGTCAGAGCCAGGCGCCTAGACGCCAGCAAGGTAACCTTCATACAAACATCCTATGAATGTTTTATGATTGAATTTATGTATTGAACCTATCTCGGGGCTTAATTTTAAACTTCCACTGCGCCCCTGGGAAACGGGATCCGGATCCACCATTGTATGCCTACATACACTTGCATGACATCACGGAATCTGAAATCTTCAATTACACTTGTCTTCTGCGAAATACTTAAGATCAGTTCTCAGTCTAATTTTGTTATCACCAAAACTTATAAATTTTATCTTAACAATTTCCCCTTTTTTGGTGATGACAAAACTTAGCAGCCTTATGATTTAAAGACGCAACAAGTCTGCTTATATATTCAATGAGAAGCACAGTACAAAAAAAATTTGTACAAGAACTGTAAAATTAGAAACTCGTAGCAATCTATTCAGATCTATTCATTTAGCCATTATCTCCAACGTTTCTGCCTAGATCCACTGCATCTCTTTTTCGTGAAGGCTCACTCCTGGTACCGCTACCACCACCATCTCCAGGAGGAGGAGGCTGACTCTGCTATGGCTGCTACCCACTTCCCCATTTTTGTCACCACGGCCCTTAGTGACAAAGGCGATGAGTTCTGCAAGATTAGTACTCAGGAAAGCTAATTTTCCTTGTGTTTCCACACGGAACTCTAGTAGATCATTGCGAATAACAGCTAATTTATCGTCAAATTACTTAGATAGATCAGCTTTGAGATCCTTGACTTCCTTTCAAAGATCTGCCAAATCGGTCGAGAAGAAAGAATTTTTAGTGTGAACTACCTTCTTAAAATCATGCAATTCAATCGATAAGGCAGCCGTGTCAGTTTGAACTCCCTGCCGAAGATTCATAAAAAGGGCTCGAAAAGTTTGATCTTGTTCAATAAGAGCCTCGACAGCAGCTTTCTCGTGAGTATCAATCTTTGAAAAGATAGAGTTCTGGAGATCGCCAATTTTGCTCTGTGTTCGCAGCTGCTTGATAGAATTATCAGAAATAGAATTCCGAAGCTGTGCAAACTGTTCAATGATATATGTAGCAGTAGCAGCAGTAGGAGGTTCAAGAATTTGTTCAACAGCAGTTTCAGTATCCTGAAGGATGTCATCTGTAAAGTGCATAGAGGAAGCAGAATATGAACTCTGATTTGGAGAAGAGATATCTGAATTGCACGGAGAAAGAAGAACAGAATCTGTAGGAACTGAAATTGTATCTACAACTGTTGTCGATTGAGCACTGAAATCTGGAAGAACTGAATCTAAAATCTGTATACGATAAGAAACATTATCTACAACTCTTCGTGAGATACTTCTATCTCCAACAACTGGTCCCACGAGCACCAAATCTTTACAAAGATTAAAACTGCTAACCGGATTCAAACACCCAAACATCGAATACTGTAAAACTTCTGTACATACTCTGTGCCAACCCCAAGATTTAACAGCAGGCGGGGTAGAAGTACTCAAAACCTGAACAGGCTGAAGAAAGAAGCAAATTGGTGACAGAGATTCTAAAGAAAACCGCTGGGGCAACTGCTCCCAGAGTTGAGAAACTGGGGTCCCATATTCATATACCCATCTGTCACATCCATCTTCCACCACCCAAGAGCCTCCAATACTTCTTAAAAGACGAATCCAGCATGTCGAAAAAATGGAGTTATGATTTCTGGGGATGTAAAACCATTATCATAAACACCTTCAAACAACATTGAGCAACACGGCCGTGTCCACTGTAGCACATGTGATTTCTTCTGTATCAGCAACTCGTTCATAGCATCATTATGAGCAATGGATAAGAGATCGATAATTTGAAGTGCCATTGCTGACCAAGGTTGTCCAAGACTGAAATTTTCTCTATGTGACTCCAAGAATTTCCGCAGCAAGAGTTCTCTGTACTTTGCAACTATGCACAATCTTCGTTGAAGAGCAATCTGAACGGAGTCTGTCGCAGCCCAAGTCAAAACTTGTTCCTCCTTAGCATATATTGCCTCTAACCTTAAGACAGCCAAGCGACGGAAACTGAAAGAATTAAAGAATGCAGAAACTTCATCTATCACGTGTTCCCTTAACTGTATAAGAAATTCATAACGCCAAAAATTAATTGAACCATCTCTTGGGCCGGATGCCCTTTAACTACTCTTGTCTCGATAAGGGGCGTCTTCCCCTTATCAGCTAACATAATCTTGGGGAGACTTGCCTTGTACAAGTCTCCATCGGCGACTCCTGGAATTGAGATACCATTGCTGAACTTTATTTTCGTCGGTTCTGCAGCAAAAACAGATGGAAGCATCATATCCCCAGGGATCCACTTCAATAAGTCATCTATGGACAGCGACTCTTCCTCTAACAAAAGATGTCCCACATCTGTCACGGGCGTTGAATCAACCTCCTTTGCTGTTGTAGATTCTACAAGCGAAAGATCAATATCCTTATTCTTCAAATAGTCTTCCTCCATATCTGTCAAAATTGTTCCCATTGCGATGCCCTCATCAACTACAGCAGTCAATCGCTCAGCAACCTCAACCATTACATCATCAGACCTTGGTTCCAATTGATCTGCCAAATCTGTTCCCGTGGCTATTCCCTCAGCAACCTCTGTTTCCACAAAATATGCTATCCCCATTATGACATTTGATATCCCCGCATCAGTTTCCACAAACATTTCCTTTGGTTCCATCTCAGTAGTTTCTGAAATAATTCGAGCAACAAGCTGATCTACATCATCAGCAGTAGAAGCCTCTTGCGCTTTTTCAATGATTTCTTCCACAGCTGGCACAACAAATAAAGGTTCAACATCTTGTGCCACTGATACAAGTGCCATAGAGGCTTTCGAGAGAGCTGCTTTCTTCTTTATTGTTCTATTCTTCTTTGTAACAGTGGGCTCATCTCCAGTAGAAGCAGATCGCTTCTTTGACACAGTTTTCTCAACCACTTCCACTGGCTCCTCATCAGCACCCTTTTTATCAGTCGGGGCTGATTTCTTCTTAGAAACAGACTTCCGCTTAACGATTGTGACTTGGCCAGTTCGGGCTCATCTGTTTCTCCACGAGCATCAATTGTTTTATTCGTGGCAACGTAAGTGTGTACAGACTTCTCAGAAAGAATCTTCAAATGAGGGAAGGTCGTCCCCTCTCCCAAAGTAACAGTGGGGTCGCCCATCAGAACAACACAAATTTAAGCCGCAAAACCTTTGGCTCTCTTAATGGTTCTGTCCGCCATCTCCTTCAAAACCGCAAAGAGAATCTGGCTCCAGTTGAGCTTAACCCCAAAGTGAATAGCCGTCATCATCAGAAATCGTTCATGGGTGACATCGTCGAACGAACCTGCTTTTACTGTAATAGATTTTGCTAAAATGTCATTCAACAACCGGAACTCATACTTTAGCAGCCTCTTTTTGAATGAAAACAAAACAGGCTTTGTTAGAGTAGATGCCCAAATATCCAACTTGTGGCGTGTGGGTTTTATAGACTCTTGTATATCACAATCTTTATTTATGAAATACGCATTTATTTATGGCATTCTTTATTTTCATTATGTTATATAATGTTTACAATTGTGTTGGATAAAGACCTAGAATGCACCATAGTGTATGTTAGATGTGATAGTGGATATGATGGCTATCATGAAACACATCTAATAGTCACTGTGCATTCTGAACTCGTTCCTAGTCGATTGGGCCTTCAAAATGAGGAAAAGGCTGCCCGAGCTTGAGACTAGCATCTGCGATGTGAAGTACCATGTTTCATTGGTAGGGAACATTGTGATGTTCTGAGCATGCAGATGGATAGTGACCTGGTGATCTATCGAAATACCCTCGTTCGGACTTTCCAAGTGGAGCAAGGTAACGATTCAAACGCCACCGTCGGCCACGCGCCGTCGCCCCTTTCACCGGACTTGCTCCGGCCATCGCGAAGAGGAGATTCCGTTCGCGTCAGATCTTCTAGTGCAGACTGACGGAGGACTCTTGTTTCCGGTCGTGGACCTGATTAGGAGGATCTACCGCCGCCTACCTTTGAAGTGCCGGTTTTCCTGTGAAACTGGTCGGAGCCAGGCGCCTAGACGCCAGCAAGGTAACGATTCAAACGCCACCGTCGGCCACGCGCCGTCGCCCCTTTCACCGGACTTGCTCCGGCCATCGCGAAGAGGAGATTCCGTTCGCGTCAGATCTTCTAGTGCAGACTGACGGAGGACTCTTGTTTCCGGTCGTGGACCTGATTAGGAGGATCTACCGCCGCCTACCTTTGAAGTGCCGGTTTTCCTGTGAAACTGGTCGGAGCCAGGCGCCTAGACGCCAGCAAGGTAACGATTCAAACGCCACCGTCGGCCACGCGCCGTCGCCCCTTTCACCGGACTTGCTCCGGCCATCGCGAAGAGGAGATTCCGTTCGCGTCAGATCTTCTAGTGCAGACTGACGGAGGACTCTTGTTTCCGGTCGTGGACCTGATTAGGAGGATCTACCGCCGCCTACCTTTGAAGTGCCGGTTTTCCTGTGAAACTGGTCGGAGCCAGGCGCCTAGACGCCAGCAAGGTAACGATTCAAACGCCACCGTCGGCCACGCGCCGTCGCCCCTTTCACCGGACTTGCTCCGGCCATCGCGAAGAGGAGATTCCGTTCGCGTCAGATCTTCTAGTGCAGACTGACGGAGGACTCTTGTTTCCGGTCGTGGACCTGATTAGGAGGATCTACCGCCGCCTACCTTTGAAGTGCCGGTTTTCCTGTGAAACTGGTCGGAGCCAGGCGCCTAGACGCCAGCAAGGTAACGATTCAAACGCCACCGTCGGCCACGCGCCGTCGCCCCTTTCACCGGACTTGCTCCGGCCATCGCGAAGAGGAGATTCCGTTCGCGTCAGATCTTCTAGTGCAGACTGACGGAGGACTCTTGTTTCCGGTCGTGGACCTGATTAGGAGGATCTACCGCCGCCTACCTTTGAAGTGCCGGTTTTCCTGTGAAACTGGTCGGAGCCAGGCGCCTAGACGCCAGCAAGGTAACGATTCAAACGCCACCGTCGGCCACGCGCCGTCGCCCCTTTCACCGGACTTGCTCCGGCCATCGCGAAGAGGAGATTCCGTTTCCGTCAGCTCTTCTAGTGCAGACTGACGGAGGACTCTTGTTTCCGGTCGTGGACCTGATTAGGAGGATCTACCACCGCCTACCTTTGAAGTGCCGGTTTTCCTGTGAAACTGGTCGGAGCCAGGCGCCTAGACGCCAGCAAGGTAACGATTCAAACATCCTATGCATGGATTATAGAATTGTTTTGATGTGTTGAACGTTTCTCGGGGAAAATTTTAAACTTCCACTGTGCCCCCGGGAAACGGGATACGGATCCGCCATTGTCACCAACAGGCTTATCATCCTTGGCAAACACAGTCTTTGCCTACATCACCAAATGATTCGGAACTCCGGATAAATCGGTGAGACCATCAGTGGGCAAATCAAAAACACGTGCAAAACTATTTTCTGAAATTGCGACATACTTCCCTGAAACAGCACAAGTGATATCACCATCTTGGACAATAGCTGTGTCAAAGAACTGTGCCAATTCCTGCTCATATAACACTGACGGACATCCCAGAAACCCTCGTAGCCCAGAAGCTTCAAGGGCTTTGAACATAGTTACCATCCCTTCATTGTCCTGAATTCCCAAAACATAATCAAAATTTATTTGCAGAGCGTTGGATATGAATAAAGATGCCATTTCTGATAGTATATCGAACAAGAGAATGCCTGAGAGGAAAAATAATCTGCAAACAGAGAACACACGAGAGCAAAATAGTATGAAATCTTGAAAGTAATTTGCACAAGGTAAGAGCACTGAGAGAAGAGACGGCGTAATTGAAAACAGAGAATGTGAAACGGTGAGAGAATGTGGATGTGACATTTCGCATGATGACAACACATGTCAATCATCCGTTGGCGCGATTATAGTTTGAAAATATTTTTACAATATTATGAAATGACTTTGAAAATATTTTCAAAATAATGTTGAAAAGATTTTTAAAAGATTTGAAATTTTAACCGCGAGGGTGAAAAGGTAAAATGGATAGCTGGCGCCAAATGTTTAATACGTCACAACGTTAAGATCTGTTTAATGTATCAGCAGGGGTATTATGAGATCTGATCATGGATAAGCATCAGTTGTGTATACATGACATTTGAGTGTATCCAGATTTCACATATTCAGCTGACTCAGCACTTATTAGTTCAGATCTCTCGTTCCACCTAAAGCTGAGATTCTCCCAAGTTTGAAATTTTATCAAACCTGAAATCCACGATGTTCCCCCTGAACAGTAGACTCAGAGTCGATAAAAAACAGAAGCTTCTCAACCTACAAATTGTTAGCGCACAGAAAAATCAAGGCAATTCTAAGAGACCCAAAATGTTTCCAAAATAAGAGAACTTAGCGTCTGGTAGGGGCTTTGTGAAAATGTCAGCTACTTGCTTCTCAGTCGACACATACTCCAGCTTGACGTCCTTCTTTAGCACGTGGTCCCTTATGAAATGATGCCTGATGCAGTACTGGATTTTGAGTGATAGCAATAGCACTTATGTTGTCACAGAGATTAGGCGCTTCAGAAGCATCAATTCCATAGTCCTTAAGCTGGTGTTGAATCCATAGAATCTGAGCACAACAGCTTCCAGCTGCTAAGTAATCTGCTTCAGCTGTGGACGTTGCAATAGATGTTTGCTTCTTACTGAACCAGGAAATCAGTCGATCTCCCAAGAATTGACAAGTCCCACTGGTGCTTCACCGATCAACCCTGCATCCTGCGTAGTCTGCATCACTATAACCAATTAGTTGAAAGTTGGAGTCTTTGGGATACCAAAGACCCACATTGGAAGTTCCTTTTAAATATTTCAAGATCCATTTTACAGCAATATAATGTGATTGCTTTCGCTCCGCTTGGAATCTAGCACACATACAGACATCAAACATGATGTATGGTCTGCTAGCAGTCAAGTAAAGCAGGGAGCCTATAATACCACGATATAATGATACCTCAATGTCAGATCCAGCTTCGTCTTTGTCTAGCTTGATTGATGAGCTCATTGGGGTCGCAGCTGCGGAACAGTTGTCCATGCCAAATTTCTTTAGCAGTTCTTTCGTATACTGGGCTTGGTTAATGAAAATTCCATTTTTCAGGTGTCTAACTTGTAATCCCAGAAAGTATGTCAGCTCTCCCATCATGCTCATTTTGAATTTGTCCTGCATTAACTTAGAAAATTTCTGGCACAATTTGGGGTTATTTGACCCAAATATTATATCATCAACATAAATTTGAACTAACCGAACATGATCAGCTTTGACAAATTTAAATAGTGTCTTATGTACTGTGCCTATAGTGAAATCATGCTCGATAAGGAACTTAGATAGTGTATCATACCAAGCTCTGGGTGCTTGCTTCAACCCATATAGAGCTTTATCCAATTTATATAAACATAATCTGGATATGTATGATTTACGAAGTCAGGAGGTTGTGCAACATACACTTCCTCCGTTAGAATGCCATTAAAAATGCACTCTTAACATCCATTTGAAAGACTTTGAAGTCTTTGTATGCAGTATATGCTAAGAACATGCATATAGCTTCTAGTCTAGCCACAGGTGCAAAAGTCTCGTCAAAATCTATTCCTTCCATTTGCCTAAATCCCTGAGTTACCAGTCTGAGATCTGATCATGGATAAGCATCAGTTGTGTATACATGACATTTGAGTGTATCCAGATTTCACATATTCAGCTGACTCAGCACTTATTAGTTCAGATCTCTCGTTCCACCTAAAGCTGAGATTCTCCCAAGTTTGAAATTTTATCAAACCTGAAATCCACGATGTTCCCCCTGAACAGTAGACTCAGAGTCGATAAAAAACAGAAGCTTCTCAACCTACAAATTGTTAGCGCACAGAAAAATCAAGGCAATTCTAAGAGACCCAAAATGTTTCCAAAATAAGAGAACTTAGCGTCTGGTAGGGGCTTTGTGAAAATGTCAGCTACTTGCTTCTCAGTCGACACATACTCCAGCTTGACGTCCTTCTTTAGCACGTGGTCCCTTATGAAATGATGCCTGATGCAGTACTGGATTTTGAGTGATAGCAATAGCACTTATGTTGTCACAGAGATTAGGCGCTTCAGAAGCATCAATTCCATAGTCCTTAAGCTGGTGTTGAATCCATAGAATCTGAGCACAACAGCTTCCAGCTGCTAAGTAATCTGCTTCAGCTGTGGACGTTGCAATAGATGTTTGCTTCTTACTGAACCAGGAAATCAGTCGATCTCCCAAGAATTGACAAGTCCCACTGGTGCTTCACCGATCAACCCTGCATCCTGCGTAGTCTGCATCACTATAACCAATTAGTTGAAAGTTGGAGTCTTTGGGATACCAAAGACCCACATTGGAAGTTCCTTTTAAATATTTCAAGATCCATTTTACAGCAATATAATGTGATTGCTTTCGCTCCGCTTGGAATCTAGCACACATACAGACATCAAACATGATGTATGGTCTGCTAGCAGTCAAGTAAAGCAGGGAGCCTATAATACCACGATATAATGATACCTCAATGTCAGATCCAGCTTCGTCTTTGTCTAGCTTGATTGATGAGCTCATTGGGGTCGCAGCTGCGGAACAGTTGTCCATGCCAAATTTCTTTAGCAGTTCTTTCGTATACTGGGCTTGGTTAATGAAAATTCCATTTTTCAGGTGTCTAACTTGTAATCCCAGAAAGTATGTCAGCTCTCCCATCATGCTCATTTTGAATTTGTCCTGCATTAACTTAGAAAATTTCTGGCACAATTTGGGGTTATTTGACCCAAATATTATATCATCAACATAAATTTGAACTAACCGAACATGATCAGCTTTGACAAATTTAAATAGTGTCTTATGTACTGTGCCTATAGTGAAATCATGCTCGATAAGGAACTTAGATAGTGTATCATACCAAGCTCTGGGTGCTTGCTTCAACCCATATAGAGCTTTATCCAATTTATATAAACATAATCTGGATATGTATGATTTACGAAGTCAGGAGGTTGTGCAACATACACTTCCTCCGTTAGAATGCCATTAAAAATGCACTCTTAACATCCATTTGAAAGACTTTGAAGTCTTTGTATGCAGTATATGCTAAGAACATGCATATAGCTTCTAGTCTAGCCACAGGTGCAAAAGTCTCGTCAAAATCTATTCCTTCCATTTGCCTAAATCCCTGAGTTACCAGTCTAGATTTGTTTCTTGTTGCTATTCCATCTTCATTATGTTTATTTCTAAAGACCAATCTAGTTCCTATCACTGAATGATTAGAAGGTCTAGGTACAAGTTGCCAAACATTATTTCGCCTAAACTGATTAAGTTCTTCTTGCATTGCATCTACCCAGCTTGGGTCTGCTAAGGCTTCATCTATTTGTTTTGGTTATATATGCGATATGAATGCTGAATCAAAATGATCATGCATAAGATGGCCTCGTGTGCGAACAGGAGATTCAATGTTACCTATGACCTCTCGGGTGGATGATTTCTATTCCATCGGAGATCAAGTCCAATTGGGTTTTCTCCTTGTTCTGCTTGGATGTCTCGTTGGATGGTTGCATTTTGATGATCTGACACCAATTGATGATTTGTGTTGTCAGCTTGTGCATCAGATTCTAGTGGATGTATTTGTTGTTCCAGATGTGAACCAGATTCAGCTCTTTCATTAGATTTTGGTCTGGATACCAATTGATATGAAGTACTCACAACTGGTGCTTCAGATGTTGGTCTATGTATGAAAACTCGGTAAGCTTTGCTCACTGCTGAATAACCTAGGAATAGACCTGCATCATATTTTGCATCAAAGGCCGTTAGGTGCTTCTTAACATTATTATGAATGAAACATCTGCACCCAAACACCCTGAAATATGATATATCAGGTTTCTTGCCCCAGATCTCATATGGGGTTTTACCGTGCAACTTGTTAATCATAGATCTGCTCTGAGTGTAGCAAGCTGTATTAACTGCTTCTACCCAGAATTTTTGCGAAATCCGGAATAAGCAATCATGGATCTAGCAGCTTCTTTTAAAGTGCGATTTATCCTCTCAGCCAGCCCGTTCTACTGAGGAGTTCTAACTGCTGAAAGCTAATGCTTTATCCCTAAGTCTTTCAGGTAAGAAGTTAATTTTTGATTTAAAAACTCAGTACCACGATCACTTCTTATCCGGTTGATTGTACAAGATCTGTCATTTTGTAAACGCTTTAAAAGCCGAATGAGCTGGTCAGTGGTATCAGATTTTTCTTTTAAAAACAACATTACAAGTAAATTTTGTAAAATCGTCAACAACAACAAGGGTGTCGTTCGTCCCCCCTAAGCTCGTTACGGGAATAGGACCAAAAAGATCCATATGTAAAAGCTCTAAGCTTCGGGAAGAACGTTTACCGCCTTTCTTTTTAAAAGTAGATTTAATTTGTTTACCTAGCTGACATGCGGCACAGATCTTGTCCTTAGGAAAATTGATTTTGGGCAAACCAGAAACCAGTTCATGCTGACTCAAATGGGCAAGCGTTTTAAAGTTTAGATGGTTCATTCGATGATGCCACAACCAGCTCTTGGAAGAGTTAGAATTTGTTCAGATCCCATCTGCTCTGACCAGTTGATAATGTAGGTGTTCCCCGATCTTTTACCTACCAACACAGTCAGACCATTTGGACTCTGAACTGTTCATGTGTGCTGTTGAAAGTTAACTATGTAACCCTTGTCACATAACTGACTTATGCTAATTAAATTATAACGCAAATTATCAACAACTAAATATCAGATATTGAAATGTTATCGTGGATAAGCTTACCCTTACCCACAGTATTACCATGAGCATTGTCACCAAAGACGATCTTTGCTCCTCTGTGAGGTGTCACATCCGATAGCAGCTTTGGGTTTCTAGTCATGTGTCGTGCACACCAACTATCAAGATACCATATGATTGACTCATCTTCAGCCTCGTACCTGTTGCCCTGCAATCATGAAACAGATTTTGGTACCCAATTTTACTTGGGTCCAGATCGGATTACCCCTTTCGGGACCCATACTTGAATTACCTTCACAGTTTTCCCAGTATGATAGTCCATAAGGGTCTGTGCAGAAATATTGTGAGATATGTTGAGTGTTGGTTTGATATTTTGACCATTCAGATCTCTACGGGACCGAACCTTTTTCCATTCAGATTTGACCTTCTTAGAGCCACTTCTTTGTTGGTTCTGAACAAACGACTTGTGTCAGGCCTCGTGCTCACAACAGAGTTAAAACACGCAAATACAAGCGGAAGCTATGAAAAAGCGGGTAAAATTTTTTGCTTTTGGCCTGACTGTTTAAAATTTAAAATAGTGCGATACTCAAAATAGATATCCCAGTTTATTAACCAAAACCAGCAAAGGCTACTAGCCAAGATAAAACAGTATAGCATCAACACAAGTATCAGGATACAACCACACAATACATCAACTAAGCACATGGCATCCCCTGGCTAACAATAATGATAGATATAAATATGTTATACGCTACTGGGATACTCTAACCACCTCCTAGGGCACCTCCAGCTGGATTAAACCTGCGACCAGCTGTATGACCTGAAAAACACAATAGGCAAGGAAAACAAACCAAGTCCCAGAGGGACATGGGGTCAAACCCCAGTACGGAGAGCAACTATAAAACAGCAGTAAACAGCGTGAATAAAATGTAGATGCTATGCATGAGAGCAGAGACAACAGCCGCAGGCTACAACCAAGGAGAAGGGAGCAAAAGAACTCAATGCACAGCTCAACGGAATCTGCAACGAACAGTGGCCACGGGGTGTGTTCAAAGTGTGGTAATGAGCCACTCGCCTTGACACTACACCCGAATACCAGATGCATCAAACAACTCAACATGCCGTTGCCTCGCCCATGAACTGTGGTAGTTAACCACTCCGCGCATGGTGGCTAACAATCCCAGCAAGGAGATGAGAGTGTGGTATTGCCGCTCGCCCTCGCATCCTGGTAAGAAATCAACAGCACAATACAACGAAACAATGGCTGATATAGAATGACATGCGTGTATGCAACATTCTGGAACAACAAGCATATAACCATATGCAAAACAACAATTACACACGGAAAACATACACAGCCCTCACACAGAGCAACAACTATGCACGGTCATTCCACAAAACAGCAATCTCGCAATTTATCCAAGCCATAACCTCGCTGTAATACAAGCTCCAAATTCGTACCTCAATTCTGTTATGCTCACCACAACAAGGTCCCATGAAATCTGGTCCAACACCTGCTAACACACGCATAAGATCTCAGGGAAACACTAACAGAAAACTATGGAGGTCACGGTCTGGGAGCAACAGCTCAACCAACAATAATTCAACCCATACAACTTAACAGGAAGCTTAAATAAAGGCTAGGAACAAGATTTCAACAACTAAAACTAACGGCTACCTGAACAGCGAAATGCACGCACGAAAACAGCAACTTCGTGCTTTTGCTCCAGCCAACGACAGCCTCCAAAATTGGTATGGAATGAAAGATCTTTTTGAGAGGAGTCCAACGCTACCTCAAACTTCCAAAACGGTGGCCGGAAACGACGGGAATTCGTCGGAGAAGCTCACGGTGAACAGAAACCGAGGGTTAGAGGCTAGGGTCGACAATAGGTAGAAAATATTTCGCTAAGTATGAGATCTGCATCTCAAATCGAAGACCAAGTCTTCCTATAAATACACACGTGAAAGCTGGTTAAAAAGTCCACCGACAAAACCAAACGATGCACTACTAAAATCCCAACCAGCAGTTACATAACAAACCAACGGCTGGTCGCTGCTTACGACTGGTCCTCAAACCCAAAAGCTGGTATCTTACACAAGCAGCAGCTGGCCACGAACCCAACGTATGGATTGCCTAACAACCAAAAGCTGGTACCAGACGTCGCGTTCTAATTAAATAAAATGGCGTCGCATAACCCCAACGTCTGGATTCCTTAGCGTTAACCAAAACGACGTCGTCCACCTCGCGCTACAGGAACTTCGACTAGCGTTGACGTTTAGTGAACTAAACGCACACAACATCTGGTGAACAAACCAACCAGACTTCACCTACGTCACCTGCTCCTGCGAAACGACATCGTAGCAACTAATTCAAACGACAGCGTATCCAACCCAATACAAAACACGCTAAGGCAACGTCTGATCAACAAAACGTTCTACCAGACTTCACCTAAACGACGACGTTTAGATCTCTTGCGCCACCAAATATGCGCGGCGACTGGATTCCACCACCGACCAGCTTTCACCACAAAACCAGATCTCACAAAACAGATCTCAAGCTCAAAAATACCAAAATTACGAAAACTTCCAAAATTTCTCTAAATGCAAAATCCAACCCGAAAATACAACCAAAACTTACAAACAGAGATCTGCACCACCAGAAATCTCTAAAAACCGATTAATTCCAACCAAATTAATCTTTAAGAATTTCCAGGTCTCACATTTATCCCCCACTAAAAAGGATTTCGTCCTCGAAATCAAACAACAATTCTGAAATTACAACACAGCAACATAAACCAAAGTTGAAACTCACCTAACACATGGCCAAGAGTTCAAGATAACTGAGCAAACAACTAACACAAGTAGGGAAGAAGTACAACTAAAAACTAACAGCTACTGGAAATTTTGCTCAACAGCTACTCAAACAGATGCGGCCACTCGCGCTGCATCTTTTCTTCCAGCTCCCAAGTAGCTTCTTCCCTCCCATGTTTGCTCCATTTCACCATCACCAACGGAATGGTTTTGTTCCTCAATTGTTTCTCTTTTCTGTCTAGGATCTGCAAGGGATACTCCTGATAGCTCAACGTCTGATCTAGCTCAACCTCGTCAGTTCTCAGCACATGAGACGGATCTGGCTCGTACTTCCTCAACATGGAAACATGAAATACGTCATGTAGAGAAGATAATTCCGAAGGCAGCAACAGCCGATACGCTAAAGAGCCAATCCTCTCAACAATTTCATACGGTCCGACATAACGAAGGGCTAACTTTCCCTTGTGTCCAAAGTGCATAACACTGCGAAACGGAGAAAATTTAAGGAACACCCGATCACCAATTGAAACTCTAGAGGTCGACGCCTCTTATTCGCATAACTGGCTTTGCGATCCTGGGCAGCTTTCATCCGCTGTCTAATAAGATCCACATGATCCTTCATCTACTGCACAAAGTCTGGGGCAGATAGCTGCTTCTCCCCCACTTCTTCCCAACATACCGACGATCTGCACTTCCTGCCATACAAAGCTTCAAACGGCGTCATTCCAATCGTCACCTGATAGCTGTTATTGTAGGAAAATTCCACCAAAGACAACGCGTCTTGCCAGCTACCATCAAAATCCATTACAACAGCTCGTAACATATCCTCCAACGTCTGTATAGTTCTCTCAGATTGGCCATCTGTTTGGGGATGATATGATGTGCTCATAGCCAATCTGGTACCCAAATCTGTTTGCAGACTCTTCCAAAACCTGAAAGTAAACCTCGGATCTCGGTCTGAGACGATCAAAACAGGCACACCGTGAAGTCTAACCATGAATCCACGTACAGTTTCGCCATTTTCTTCAACGAAAACATCATCCCATAGGGAATAAAATGTGCAGACTTCGATAGTCGGTCGATAACCACCCAAATAGCATCGCATGCTCTGCTGGAACGAGGCAGATGCGTCTCGAAATCCATCGCTATGTGCTCTCAATTCCATTGGGGCACTTCCAAACTCTACAACAGACCACCAGGTCTCATCCTTTCGGCCTTAACCATCTGACAATTCAAACAACGAGCAACGAAACCACCAACATCGCTCTTCAGGCCAGCCCAGCAGAAGTGCGGCGTCAACGCATGGTACATCTTCCGTGCACCGGGATGAACACTGTGTCTGCTGCAGTGCTCTTCCCGAAGGATCTCCTCCTTCAAATCAATGAGGTTAGGCACAACCAACCTGCCACGAAACCTCAAGCAACCATCCCTGACCTTTAACTTCAACTCGTGGATGGAAAAATCAGTCCTTTGAGCTGCTCGAATACTCGAAACAATCTGTGGCTCAACTTGGAAAGAAGAAACCACAACACAATCCTCAGCCGGGTAGAATCTCCAACCAGTAGTATTAAGTTGCTCTTGATCCTTAGAAAAATACAGCGAAGCAAGCATCTCACTATCCTTCCTGCTCAAAGCATCGGCCACTACGTTCGATTTCCCAGGAAGATACTTGATCTCGCAATCAAAGTCCTTCAGCAGCTCCATCCAACGACGCTGTCTCATATTCAAGTCAGGCTGCAAAAACAGATACTGCAAACTTTTGTGGTCCGAGTACACCACAAATTGCTCACCGTACAGGTAATGACGCCAGATCTTTAACGCAAAGACCACAGCTGCTAGCTCCAAATCATGGACTGGATAATGAGTCTCGTGCGGTTTCAACTGCGGCGAGGCATACGCAATGACTCGGCCATTCTGCATCAACACACAACCCAGCCCATTGAGCGAAGCGTCAGAACAAACAACGAAACTGTTAGAGTAGATGCCCAACTAGCCAACTTGTGGCGTGTGGGTTTTATAGACTCTTGTATATGACAATCTGCATTATGAAATACGCATTTATTTATGGCATCCTTTATTTTCATTATGTTATATAATGTTAACAATTGTGTTGGATGAAGACCTAGAATGCACTATAGTGTATGTTAGATGTGATAGTGGATATGATGGCTATCATGAAACACATCTAACAGTCACTGTGCATTATGAACTAGTTCCTAGTCGATTGGGTCGTCAAAATGAGGATAAGGCCGCCCGAGCTTGAGACTAGAATCTGCGATGTGAAGTACCATATTTCATTGGTAGGGAACATTGTGATGTTCTGAGCATGCAGATGGATAGTGACCTGGGGATCTATCGAACTACCCTCGTTCGAACTTTCCAAATGGTTACCATTTGTCGAGTGGATAAGTCCGAGTGCATTATGAACTAGTTCCTAGTCGATTGGGTCGTCAAAATGAGGATAAGGCCGCCCGAGCTTGAGACTAGCATCTGCGATGTGAAGTACCATGTTTCATTGGTAGGGAACATTGTGATGTTCTGAGCATGCAGATGAATAGTGACCTGGTGATCTATCGAACTACCCTCGTTCGGACTTTCCAAGTGGTTACCATTTGTCGAGTGGATAAGTCCGAGATCTTGGTTGTACTGATTAGTCCTCACTACTCGAAACGTCATTGAG
>KQ986795.1:63245-75564 GCA_001598015.1 Dorcoceras hygrometricum
CGCAAGTCAATCTTCGAATACACCGCAGAACCTTGCAACTGATAAAACAGATCATCGATCCTGGGTAAGGGATACTTGTTCTTAACAGTTGCTTTGTTCAGCTGGCGAAAATCAATGCACATCCGCACTGAGCTGAACACGGGAAGAAGAAGACGCATCCAACGCGTAAATCATAAAGCCAGCATTCCCCAAAGACAACAAGCTAAACATCTCCATCGCTGAGACCAACGGGATCTTTGATCGAGAATCCTGGCCGTAGAAGTCCCACTTCTCGCCAGAACAAGGCCTAAAGCGCACAATCCCATGGAAGCAATCCACGGAGGCCCTATAGTTGGACAACACGTCCATCCCAACAATACAATCGAAATCCCACAACATCATACGGATCAGATTCGCCACCAACACATGCTCTCCAAATCTCAAAACGCCATCTAACAACACCTCCTGGGAAAACAGGCTCACACCGCCAGGGGTAGAAACAGAAACAGCATCGCGCAAAGGAATGGTATGCAAACCATGCTCAATGACAAACGAATTAGAGATAAAATAATGCGATGCACCGGTTTCAAACAACACACGCGCAGAAAAATCAAAAACAAGACAAGTACCTGCGATCACCCTACTCGGCGTCTCCTCGGCCTGCTCCCTGGTTATGACGTTGGCCTGAGCATGCTGGAGTCCAGAATAGAACGGCTGAGACGACTGTCCGAATCGCGACGGACCATGCTGCTGAAACGGTCTGAACGGAGTCTCACCCAACCGGGACTGCTTAAACTGAGGGGACGACCCCTAGACTGTCCTCCACGACCCTGAGACGGGGCTGCACAGGGCAGCAACTTCGTGCTCCACAACTAGCCAACCACAGCCTCCAAGACTGGTATAGGATGAAAGAGCTTCTTGAGAGGAGTCCAACGCTACCTCGATCGTGAAAACGATGACCGGAATCAACGGGAAATCTCCGGAGAAACTCAAGGTAAACAGTACTAGGGTTCGAGAAACAGAGATCGACAATCGGGAGAATATTTCACTAAGTATGGGATCTGGTACTCATAATCGAAGACAATTTCTTCCTTAAATACATCTCGCAACTGCTGAAATTTGGTTAAAATGTCCACCGACAAAACCAGCAGTTGCGCTACTAAAATCCCAACCAGCAGTCGCATAACAACCAACGACTGGTTGAACCAAAAGCTAGTGTCTTACATAACCAGCAGCTGGTCGCTAAGCCAACGTCTGGATATCTAACAACCCAAAAGCTGGTCACTGCTTACGATTGGTTCTCAAATCAAAAGCTGGTACCAGACGCTAACCAAAACGCTGTGTTCCAACTTAATTTAAACGGCGTCGCATAACCCCAACGTCTGGATTCCTTAGCGCTAACCAACATGACGTCGCACATCCTACGTCATCAAATTCGGTCGCTAGCTCTCGTGCACCAGCAGTCGCAAGCTACAGGAATGTTGACCCGTGTTGACGTCTGCTCTTAGCGATACAACCAGTCGACACACACGCGAACAAATCTCTCGCAGCTGGTACCCAAAACGGCGTCGCACCAACTTAACTAAACGCTGTCATTTTGAACCAACGCAAAATACAACAAGGCAACCTCTGAAATTCTAAAACACTACCAGACTTCACCTACAAGACGATGTTTAGATCTCTTGCGCCACCAAATATGCGCGGCGACTGGATTCCACCACCGACCAGCTTTCACCACAAAACCAGATCTCACAAAACAGATCTCAAGCTCAAAAATACCAAAATTACGAAAACTTCCAAAATTTCTCTAAATGCAAAATCCAACCCGAAAATACAACCAAAACTTACAAACAAAGATCTGCACCACCAGAAATCTCTAAAAACCGATTAATTCCAACCAAATTAATCTTTAAGAATTTCCAGGTCTCACAACTTGGATCCAGCTTTCGCCTTTTCCTTGTCAAGTCTGTTCTTTAGCCAACCAAACTTAGGGCTCTTGGGTCTGTCATAGCCAATACCAGCTTTTCCTTTCTTATTCAATAGCTTTGAGATCTGGTCATCATACCGTACCTACTCGCATGGATCATGTATCACATTAGCTTTGACAAAGCTCATCTTTTTGAACTTGTCATATGCCAGATATGACTGAGTACAAGTCTCTCCAGAGCTGCTTTCACCAGCATTGAAACCTAAGACAGTTCTATCATTCGCTGGCTTCTGAATCTCACACAGCTTATCTAGAGAAATAGAAGACTGGGTCCAGGAGCTTATTATCAAATTTAGCTTTTCAATTTCAGACTCGAGCTCACTGGATCTTATCTCAAAGATTCATTCTCAGTCTTCAGCTTACTCAACTCTATTTGTAAACTGCCAGTTTCACCAAGTTTAACAGTTCTTGGTTCCACTGAACTAATTTTCAAATCTATGTTTTCAGCTTTGACTTCCTCAAATGTCTGAGGAAGCTTCTTGTACTCATTGACCATTACATTTAGTGCAGTGATTAGGTCCTCCCCTGTAAATTCGGTATTTGAGAAATCGAATACCTCATCATCTGAAGATTGGTTAGCCATGAGGCAGTGAACTTCCTCCTGTTCACTGTCGCTTGAAGAAGAGCTGCTTGATGAGGAATCCGAATCTAAATCCGTCCAGATTTTGGTGTTTCTTCTGCAACAAGCACTTTTCTATCATACTTTCGATTGGGCCTTTTGTCGAATCTTGTCCTCATCCTTCTCTCTGTTGATCTTTCCTTGGATCTTTCATCCTTCTTCTCATCCCTTCTGGGTCTGTCCTCCTTATTTGGTCTATTACAGTCTGCAGCAAAATGACCTGGACGACCACAATTATAACAATTCATATCAGTAGATAATTTTTCAGATTTGTTATAATTAAAGGAAGGGTTTTGAGATCTTCTCAAGTATTTCCCAAACTTCTTAACGAAGAGGTACATGACGTCGTTGCTGAATTGATCAGCTGTCTTGCTAGTGATTGGAGAGCACTGTTTAGATGTTGCGGCAAGAGCCTTGGTTGGTTGTGAGGTTGGCGGCGCCTCAGATCTGGTCTCCAATTCAAATTCGTAAGCTTTAAGATTTGCAAAGAGACATGTAGTTCGAGCTTGTTGAGATCCTTAGATTCGCGCATGGCCATCGTCTTAACATCCCACTCCCTGGGTAATGCTCTCATTACTTTCAGCGCCAACTCTTGATTGCTGTACTCTTTTCCCAAATTGGTAAGCTCTATCACCACAGAACTGAAACGCTCATCAAACTCCGCCATGGTTTCTCCATCTTTCACTTTTATGGACTCATATTTTTGCTGTGCAACAGTAAGCTTATTTTCCTTGGTCTCATCATTTCCTTCGTATATTTGAATCAACTTCTCCCATATTTCCTTGGCAGTGGTACAGGTTTTGATTTTGCTGAACATATTCAGGTCCAGCTTCTTGTACAGGATATCTCGGGCCACATTGTCCAAGTTTGCTTTCTTTTTCTCCTCGTTAGTATACTCATGTCTCCTCTTTTCTACAAACTCAGGGGCACCATCAGATGTCGCGAATGCTATGTTGATCTTCATTACTTTCATTGTACCATCAGTGATGACTGAACACATATCATCGTCCTGAGCAGCTAAGTGCACTTGCATTCTGATCTTCCAGTCATCATAGTCCTCCTTAGAAAACATAGGAATCTTGTTGTGAGAGGTAGACATATTGAAATATATGAAGCACAAACAACAAACTGTTCAATACTGAGATAGCGCAGGCTCTGATACCAATTGATAGGATCAATATGGATCAAAAAACAGCTTTAGGAGTTCAGAAGTCGCTTAACTTAAATCAGTGTTACCAGATTTAAGGTATCTCAGTCACAAGTCAGATTTCTCGACTAAGAAATAATGTGCGGAATGAAGTCGATCAATCTGTGAACAGTGTAAATGTAAATACAATGCAGTAAAAGTGCAAGGTTCAGAATTTGTTTCTGGAAGTTCGGATATCAAATCCTACGTCTGCCCTTATTCCTT
Organism: Dorcoceras hygrometricum; assembly: GCA_001598015.1. Taxonomy (NCBI): domain Eukaryota; kingdom Viridiplantae; phylum Streptophyta; class Magnoliopsida; order Lamiales; family Gesneriaceae; genus Dorcoceras; species Dorcoceras hygrometricum. The sequence goes on from KQ986795.1 coordinate 67,242, forward strand.
TTCAGGAAGGTTTCACTAGAAGGCTTTGATGAGTACAGACACTGTAAACACGCGGTCACTGAGCCACGCTCCAAGTGAACTCCTAGTAATCTCCAAAGACACGCAGACACAGTTGCTGTTTACAAAAACTTTGATTTTACTCAAACAGCTTTACGTAGCACGTTTGTTACAGACTCAAAAAGATTATACAATGGAATACACAACTATTGAGTGTTGTAACTCTTCTGGTTCTTTTATCAACAAGAACTGTTTACAAATGTAAACCAGAAGATAACTCGAAGATTAAGCGATGAAGGGTGAACTTGAGTGTTCTTCGAGTTGTAATACTGGACTTAGAATATATTTGCGATGAGAATATCCAGTAGTTGTGTGAGCAATATGATAGCGTCGAGAGCAAAAGGTAGCAGAGATCTTCATCTTTTTAATTCTTCAGCCTTTTATACTCTTTGTCTTCAACGGTCATTAAATGTAGCCAGTAGAGATAAGCTCTTTTGCATATCTTCATCGTATCATAGCAATTAATGCTCCATTAATGCCATACAAAAGGTAAACTATGCTTGTCAGGGCTAAATTGACTTGTATTCCAAAGAGGGTAATCATCGTATCAAGCATTGTGCACACTGTGTAATTTTACCCAAAATAGCTATGATCTTGTCTCCTTAATTCCAGCCTTTTGTACAATTTAAATTTGACCGTTGATTCTCTCTGAATGATGCTTTGATAACTTCTGAAGATGTTCGAAGCTTACTTCTAATTGAATAGAGAAAACTGAAAGTTACTCTCTTTATCATATCAGAGATATCGTCGTTACTCTGTAATGTCTTAGCGACTTGTGAAAGTATACTGTTCACAACTGAAATACTCGAAACTGATAATACCACTTGAGTCAATATAACGGAATCTGTTACTGGAGAAGTCTGAATACTTAACTCAAGGACGGATATCTTACTGTAGCTTCTGAAACAAGTCTGAATAAACTTTGCTTTACAACAGATCTCTTACTGTAGCTTCTGAAGGTCTTCACAACTGAACAACTGTCCCGATAACAGAAATAACTGAGCCGAATACTCAACTCTGCTCAGTTCTGAATGCTTCCCGAAAAGTCAACTCAGATGTCAACGCTTAACACAGAACTCTTCGAAACTTAGAAAACTTCAATACACTGTTAGAGTAGATGCCCAACTAGCCAACTTGTGGCGTGTGGGTTTTATACACTCTTGTATATGACAATCTTTATTTATGAAATACGCATTTATTTATGGCATTCTTTATTTTCATTATGTTATATAATGTTAACAATTGCGTTGGATAAAGACCTAGAATGCAAAAACGACAGTCTCTATACATTCCAGTACACTGCAAATTCAGATGATTACCTACACATTGGCTACAAAACATAGACCTCTATCTGCCTTTGCCTGAACTGTCAGAACCAAAAGAATTGAAACTCAAATTCTTCTTAAATTTCTTCCCTCTAGGCTTAGACCTCTAGCGACTAGACTGCTGAGACACTTGAGGAGGCTGAAAATAATACATTCATACCTTATGGCACTTGATGGAAACCTTTAGAACTTGTGGGTGAACTTGAGTATGCATGTTCAGCAAGTCCTCATCAATGTCAATCGCCCTGTTGACCGCATCAACCTAAGTAGCAGGTGAACTGGCCAAGACTAAAGGTAAGAGATTGTTGGCGCAGCGGCGAATCTGGATCTCTCTCCCAGGTCACAGCGGAAGAATTTAAAAATTGGAGCCCGTGAATGGTCAATAAACCTATACAATAATCAAAACATTCATAGAATGTTCAGAAGGTACCTTGATGGCATCTAGGGTCCCTGGCTCCGACCACTTCCACGAGGGAGTTGGCACTAACGGTTGAACGGCTGGATCGATGCCTAATCCGGTCCACGACCAGAATCTCAACTCCTTCGCCGGTTTGTAATATAAAACCGACGAAAATTTCATGGACGGAATCTCCTCGCCGGGATGGTCGGAACAAATTCTGACGACGACGGCGGGCGGCGACGACGGCGAGGGAAGAAAGGAGAGGGGAGGAGTTTTCTGAATAGCTTTTGGTGTTTTTATTTCTCACTTCTGAATGTGCCTCCTCATTGCCATATTATAGATTGAGGGATAGAGTTTGATTTGAACAAAACAGTGAACATTCGGTTCAACTCAAATAGTGAACATTCGGTTCATCTCAAACTATGAATATTCTGTTAAACTCAAACTCTGAACATTCAGTTCAAGTCAAACTGTGAACATTTGTTTCGACTCCCTCGATTGTGGTCTCATCATAATACCGATCTATGATCAGATATCACCAATGTGCTCAGTTTACAAAACTGATCATTATGATGCAAAATCAAATTTTTGGACCACTAAATCTATATATGACAGGTTTACTCTCATTAGCTAAATATGGAAGTCCTACTCCCTTAGCTACTTTTAGGAAGTCATACTCCCAACCTTCCTCCTAAAAACTTTGAGTACCATATCCGTACGAGAATTGGGAAACCATTACTTGTGTGACCCTCAAAGGTTCAGGGATACAGCTAGCCATGGGCTCACAACTTTTTGTGACTCCGAAACCATGTTTTCGTACTTACCCATCGGATCATGGTAAAACTTCTAGAAATATCGCCCCATGATCCCCTAGATATCACTGATAGTGCCTGCAAGAACCAGTCGGTCATGGTTAGCGTACAGTATGGTCCTTTCAACTCAAATATCCTGATCAGATCCATGATCATTGGTAAATCGAGAGTCGCTAGAGATCCAATAACCATCGCATGTGTTACTAGGTAAACCCATTTACCTAAAAACACATCTAGTACTCTGGCCAGATATTTGTCACACTCTTATCTCTTCAGATAGCATTGGATATCCACGCACAAGGGCGAGAGGTGAATCCTCGACAATGAAGCATCGAATCCTACATGCATCAGGACCTCACCCAATCCCGCCACCTGATGACCCCAGCTGAGTCGGTAAACGGGTCAAAGTGAGGTACCTGTCATGTAGAGTCTCAACGACGTTTCGAGTAATAAGGACTAATTTTTACAACCAAGATCTCGGACTTAATCCAACGACAAATGATAACCACTTGGAAAGTCCAAACGATGGTAGTTCGATAGATCACCAAGTCACTATCCTTCTGCATGCTCAGAACATCACTATGTTCCCTACCAATGAAACGTTGTAATTTACATCACAGATGCTATTCTCAAGCTCAGATGACCCTTATCCTCTTTTGGAAGGCCCAATCGACTAGGAACATGTTTAGAATACACAGTGACTATTAGATGTGTTTGATGATAGCCATCAAATCCACTATCACATCTAACATACACTATAGTACATTCAAGGTCTTTATCCAAAAATTATATTCATAATAATGAAGATAAAGAATGCCATAAAAGAATGTGAATTTCATAAATAAAGATCATTTTACATAGAGTCTACAAGAACCCACAGGCAACAAGTTGGCTAGTTGGGCACCTACTCTAACAATCTCCCACTTGCCCTAAAGCCAACTAATCATCAGACGTAGTCCCATTGCTTCGCGATGTTTTCAAACAATGGTCCTGGCAAGGGCTTCGTAAGTGGATCAACAATGTTGTCTGCAGAGGTGACTCTCTCGACTGCTATGTCACCTCTAGCCATAATATCCCGGATTATGTGGTATTTCCTTAGTATTTGTTTCGATCTTTGGTGAGACCTAGGTTCCTTTGCTTGTGTAACGGCGCCCGTGTTGTCACTATGAGACCCGAAAGCTGATGAGATTAATGGAGTTAATTAATCGGGTTTTGTTTCAGTCTTTGGAACAATTCTGGAGAGATAGAGTTTGGCGCGGAATCTGTTCAGTAGCAAGTGTTGGGTCATCGCTGAATGTAGCTTTCAGCAGTGGTGATGTAAGCAGTTGTCGCTGAGTGGTTGTATTCAGCAGTCGTAGCGAGATCAGTTGTCGCTAGTGTTCAGTAGTGAGATAGCGTGCTTTCAGTTTTGAGGAGAAGTATGCTATCGTCGGCATTCAGATGTTGCCTAGCGTGTTTTGTAGCGGGTGCTTTTACGTCGTTGTTTGGATTAGTGGAACGACAGCGTTTTTGAATAGCGCAGAAGACTCAGCTGTGAGTCGTGTTAGCGTCAGCTGTGGTGAGAGATCTGTTGTTGCTTGCGAACAGATGTTGGTTAGTTGGTTCAACAGTGAGTAGCGGGTTACATGTCCAGTTGCAAAAGTAGCTTTCTGCAACATCGTTTGGTTTAAGTGATCGTTGTTTTGGCATAGAGCGAGATCTGTTGAAAGATCTGTTAGCTAGCGGGAATATCAGTTGTTATAGTTTAAGTTGTCTATGGATCTGTTCCCAGATTCTGTCAGCAGTGAGATTTAATAGGGAGCTTGGCCTTGTTCTCTATTATTGCTTCCCGACACTTAGAATATTTCCCGATAGCAAATTCTGTCGTGTTACCCTAGCTACTGTTCACCGAACCTTATCTTCTCAAATTATCGGTGGTAGAAAGCTCTGATTGAAGTGAGAGTGGTAGCGTTGGACTCCTCTTGCAGAGACGCTTCGTTTAGAATTTCTTTTCGAACGTTTTCTTGAAGCTGGTGAGGTGTGCGAAGACATATACCTTGTGTAGTCTGTTAGCATTTCGCTCCTAGCTTTTTGGGGTAAGTGTTCAGACCCTGTCTTGAGTTGTTTAGAGTTCTCAGTTGAGTAGATGGGGTAGATTAGCGCTGGTTGAGTTCGTAGCTCCCAGCTGGTCTTTTCTGTGCTTCGATCCTTGAGTAGTGTTTCTGTTGGCTTAGCAAGGTGGTGGATCTATGTTGCTCGGACCTTGGTTGTAGTAATTTTTGCACAAAAGAATTGAGGTACGGATGTGAGTTTTGTTACAGCTTAGGATTGAGCATGGATTATGTGCGTAGCTGTGTATGCTCTGTGCTGCTATTATTTGTGCATGTGTTATAATATCAGTTGTTGCATTTGCATACACGCATATTCCTGTTGAGCTATGTTTTTCTAGCTGTGCCTATTCTGTTGATTTGAGGGTACCAGGATTCTTTGTGCGAGGCCGAGTGGGTAATTCCCGTGTACCTCGTAGGCTGAGCGGGTAACTCCCGGACCTCATCTCCCTGCTGGGTTTGTTAGTCGCTATTAGCGGAGTGGGTAGCTCCCACATCTCATGAGTGGGCAACAGCATGTGGAGTTATTTGTTGGCATCTGGTACGGTGTATTGGAGACGAGTGGGTAGCTCCCATATGCTCAGTACACCATCTCGTGGCCACTACTGATTGTCTTGCCTTTGATCAGATCTTGCTGTTGAGCTGTTGTTGAGATCCTTTTGCTCCCAGCTTTCGGTTGTAGCGTTGATCCCTTGTATAGAATTTGCATATTATCTATTGCTTTCCTTATGCTGTTTATGCTGCTCTCCGTGTTAGAGTGGATGCCCAACTAGCCAACTTGTGGCGTGTGGGTTTTATAGACTCTTGTACAAACAGTCTTTATATATGATATTCGCATTTACTTATATGGCGTTCTTTACTTTCATTATGTGTTTAATGATTAACAATTGTGTTGAGTAAAGACCTAGAATGCACTAAAGCGTATGTTAGATGTGATAGTGGGTATGACGGCTATCATGAAACACATCTAATAGTCGCTGTGTATTCTGAACATGTTCCTAGTCGATTGGGCCGTCAAAATGAGGATAAGGCCGCCCGAGTTCGAGACAAGTATCTGCGATGTGAAGTACCATGTTTCATTGGTAGGGAACATTGTGATGTTCTGAGCATGCAGGTCAAGCGCGCGCGAACTCATGTGCGCCGGCCGCACATGGCGACCAAAATCTGCTGCTGCGCCTCGCCGATAGTTGCGCGCTTGGCGATCGAAACGGCCGCTGGCCTTGCGCACAGATTGCACACTCCACCAGTCTCTTGCTGCTAATCAAGCGCCCTCGTTGCGCGAGCATGGCGGCCGAGAGTTTGGATGTTGATGTGCGCACAGTTGCATGGTGGGCGGCCGACCGGCTGCTGATGTTTGCGCCACCATCAGGCGCGAGTTGCGACGGAGACACGCAACGTGCTTGCGCTACAAGCCGTGCAAGTCGCGGCGGCGTGCGGCCATGCGCCGCACGCCAAGTTGGCGACGGCCGCCGCCGTGCGGCCGCCGTCCGGCAAATCTCCGGCGTCTTCGTGACGGCTGAATTCCTCCAGGGTTTGGTTCGGGCCTGTCCCGGGCAGCCCGTGAAGTTCTCGGGCCGATATGCGATGTCAGGCCCGATTTTGATCGATTTTGAAATTTTAAGTTTTTGGGCCTAAAATTGTTTTAAGCCCAATATTGATACAATTAAAATTAGTAAAATGTGATTTTAATTATGAAATATGATTTTGTAATAAAATATGATTTTGTTGATTAAAATTGTTTTTATCGGCAAAATGCGATTTTATTATAAAATACGATTTCGTAATTAGAATATGATTTTACGATAAATAATTAGATTATTTAAATTATGCATGTTAATTAGATTAATTGCATGATTGGTGTGATCAAGAGCCGTGCCCAATGTGTTAGGTGTATGCAATAGGTTTTATTTGATTTCTGTTTTTATATATTTGATTATCATTTAAAGTGGGCCTGTTTGTGGCCCGTTTCCACCCCTTGATAAATGTATCCCTTGTTTGTCATAGTTGATTTAAATATAAATTACTAGATTTAGTGGGAGGACATCCGAAGATGGTGGAGATGACAATCAAGATATTGAAGACCGAAGATCTGTAAAACCGGAAAGCATTGTAATAGGATTGCATTGCATATTGCATTATCCCTAGGATTGGACCTAGATCCATGGCTGGCAACCACGGACCGCATAGCTCTCGCGATCGATCATCCCAATGTTACTTTATATATGTTGATATATAGTGTAATTGAATCCGCATGTTTGCATGTTTTAAATTAGATTTAAATATGCATGAGACCAAAATTTTTAAAAAATAAAATCCCTCGTTTTAAATTTGATTTAAAACTCATATCAAGATAAATGTTTATTCGATAAACAAAAGGATATTTAAAATTGTTTAAATTAACCCTATCTTCCATCAACAATGGGTGTACGTCGATGCTACAAATTAGATTTAAATATGCATGAGACCAAAATTTTTAAAAAATAAAATCCCTCGTTTTAAATTTGATTTAAAACTCATATCAAGATAAATGTTTATTCGATAAACAAAAGGATATTTAAAATTGTTTAAATTAACCCTATCTTCCATCAACAATGGGTGTACGTCGATGCTACTGGTATACATGGCCCGGCTCATATTATTGAGGGGGTCATGTATGCCGGAAAGCTGTCCACGTCATTGACAACTGTTGTGAGTCGGTTGGAACTCCTTTTAACGTTGGCTCATATTATTGGGGACGTTAAGGGGACCGTCCTTCACGACTCAACATTGATGGGTTAATCTTGACACGTGATAGTAAACGGCGTCATATTATTGGGCCCTTACTGGACGTGAGGTGAATACATGGAGGTTGTACCGGCTGCAATCGGAAACTACCTTTTGGGGGTCATGGATGGCTGATATTATTCGGGTCCATGATCGCTTGATTAAGCTCCGTGTACCCACTAAAGAAACCTGTTTTCTCGATTTCATTAGAGGGTGGTGAAATCGTTAAAATAGTGGGAGGGTAATTCATAAAACTAAATGACCATGTTTTATGTATTAGCTTATATCTTATATAGTTAGTGACGTATGTCCGTTTTCCTTCAGTATAACTGCATATAAAATGGTTTCGATGAAAAACCCGCTCGCTGCTATACTGGATAGCAACAAGTTCACCGGTCTGAACTACCAAGACTGGATCCGCAACCTCAATCTTGTATTGGCCTCGGAGAAACTTCTTTATGCGATAGAGAAGACTGCTCCGAAGTTTGCCCCTACCGATATCAGCCCTGAGGAGCTGGTAACGCTTAAACAATGATGGCACGACGAGGTTAAAGCTCGGTGTTATGTGATGGCATCGATGTCCAATGAAATGCAACGGCGTTTTGAGAAGACGAAGTATGCTGCTGACATACTTCATCATCTCAAAGAGTTGTACGGGGAGAACTCTCGACATGAGAGGTTCACGGCTGTCAAGGAGCTGATGACGATCCGCATGCGCGATGGGACTTCGGTCCGCGAGAATGGGGTTCGTATGATTGGGCTCGTTGAAAAGCTGTCGGGCCTTGATATCGCGCTTCCACACGAGCTGTCGGTGGATGTACTTCTCCTCTCGCTGCCTGCTGCATTTGACCCCTTTGTGGTCAACTTCAACATGAACAA
>KQ986796.1:1501-17921 GCA_001598015.1 Dorcoceras hygrometricum
GCCAGTTGATAGACTGGTCTAGCTATCCGATTTCTTGATAGCCCTCATGCATTCATAGCATTGATTAGTAGCATGTTGCATGTTTACCTGCTTTGATAGCTCTTCGTACTGAGGCTTGACCTCGTATTTGTTTCCTGCTTTTGTTTTGTTTGGGTCTGTGTTGCCCATTTGCAGGAGCATTAGGTAATCAAGCTGGACCGAGTGGAAGTTCAGTTGGTCGATCCCCGCGTCCCTGAGTCCCAGTTTATATATATGATATGTATTGAACCGGGGGATGCCCCGTGTTATCTTGTATTGGGGATTGTTTTGATTGATATACTTGTTGTGTTGGAATTGAATCAACTAGTATTTTATTATTGCTATTTTGAATGTATGATTTGAAGTTCAGGCCCATATTATTTCGAAAAATTTTAAGCCCTGATTTTTTAAGCTTCCGTGATTATGCGCTTCTTATGTGTTAATTGTTAGTAATTAGCACGGGGCCTGACAACAGAACTTTAGTTATGATTTTGTATGTAGACCAGGGCGTACATAATAGAGACCAGGGCGTACATTATGTGTTAATTGTTAGTAATTAGCACGGGGCCTGACAACAGAACTTTAGTTATGATTTTGTATGTAGACCAGGGCGTACATAATAGAGACCAGGGCGTACATTATGTGTTAATTGTTAGTAATTAGCAAAGAATATTCTAGGGATATTTCAGATCAAAAGAAGACCAGGGCGTACATAATAGAGAAATTCAGATTTCAGTTATCGACTGAAGTTTTTGAATCAGGAGCCTATCAGATTTGGGTTTTCGGGTTAAATGATTTATCGGGTCAGGATTTCAGATTTGAGAGTATCAGATTTGATGCAGAGGCTACGGTAACAGATTTGGTTATGTGTTCAGAAAGTATATTTTAGATCCTAACATATCAGATGTGACAGACTCAGATTTGGTTACAGAATAGTTACAGAGTACTCTCATTTATTACTTGTTAGATTTCGGGAACATAATTCAGAGCTATTTAGTTATATTCGGAAATTCAGATCTGGCAGATTCGCGATTCTACAAAGGGGGAAGTCTCGTAAAGCAGAAAGAGTCTTTCATATTTGAGTTATAACATTCTTTAAATGACTTCAGATCTGAAGTTATTAATGCAAGAGATAAGTTTATATATTTGAGAACAGTATTCAGACTTCAGAGCTACAACAGATGTGAGCTTCGGATTTCTTCAAATGCTATCAGATGTTTATTTGAGAGAAATCACCGGTCACGATTTAATCGTATAAAAGCCTGTTAGACAATTTGAATTAAGGAGACAAGATCAGAGCTATTTTGAGTAAAGTTGCACAGTACGCAGAGTGGTTGATAAGATGTTTACCCACTTTGGCATATAAGTCAACAAAGCTCTGACAGCCGCAGACAACCTTTTGCACAGCATTAATGGAGCATTTAATGCGACGATACGATGAAGATTTGCAATCATAGGTTGTGTCTACTGGTTCATTTTTTGATCGTTGAGGACGAAGAGTATTTATAGGTGAAGAATTCAAATGAAGAAGCTCTCCGTTACTCTCAGTGATTCTATCGGTCGATTACAAGCTCTCATAACGCTCTCGCATATTTTCTGGGAACTTTCAAGTGTCCATTCGAAAAAGATTCTAAGTCCCAGTGTTCAATATCGAAGGATATTCCTCTGTTCTTAATAGAGTTATCTTCGAGATCTCTTCTGGTTTACTTTTGTAAATCGAGTTTCATTGCCATAGAAACCAGAAGATCTACAATACTCAAAATAATTTGTTCATTGTATTATTCAGAATTGAGTCTGTAATGAATGTGCTTCTTGAAGCAGTTCGAAAATTTATTTGATTGTAAACAGCAGTGTATCTGCTTAGTTGTGGTTGGTAGGAGTTCACTTGGAGTGAGGCTCAGTGACCGGGTGTCTACAAGAGTTGATTTCATCAAATTCTTCTAGTGGAACCTTCCTGCAAAGGAAGAAGGGGAGACGTAGGATTTGATATCCGAACTTCCATAAACAAACATTGAACTCTACTTAAATTATTTGCATCGTATTTATTTTATATTGTTCACTGCTCGATCGGTCTAGTGGAACCTTCCTGCAAAGGAAGAAGGGGAGACGTAGGATTTGATATCCGAACTTCCATAAACAAACATTGAACTCTACTTAAATTATTTGCATCGTATTTATTTTATATTGTTCACTGCTCGATCGGTTTCTTTACGCACATCTTATTTGTTAACCGAGAGAACAGCTTAGAACTGGAGCCTTGGATCTGGTAACTCAGATCTGAGTTGAGCGAAGGCTTATAAAATCATTTTTTTAAGGTTTCGAAAATATTAAATCGAAAAGAGTTCATTCAACCCCCCCTTCTGAACTCCTAAGCTCATTTTAATCATATTTTCGATTCCATTGATCCCATCACTATCGCGTACCAAAAACTTCATTGTTCATCATCTTCTTTGTTACAACTTTGCTCTCAAAAGCTTAAAATTCATTTTGTAAGTTGTAACCATACTCTGTAGTGTCTGATTTTTTCTAGTGTAAATAAAAAATAGAGTGTGAAGAGCAAGTGTAGCTTAATCAGCTCAGAGCTGATAACTATAAAAGCAGAATATATTGCGTGTCTGTAAACTGTCGTAGAGTGCTATGATTCTCACAGTTGCATCTGTTGGGATTGGGTTACTGCAGGAGCTGTAGTAATCAAATTCATCTAGTGAAATCTTCCTGAACTAGGAAGAAGTGGATACATAGTTGTTTCTGCTCTGAACTTCCATAAACAAACTATCGTCCTTTTATTTTTTACTGCTTTCAGTTTTCAAATCTGTTCACTGTTCAATTGAGTTCATTCCGCACATATTTTTGTTACTCGAGAGAACAGAGCTTGCTGAAATCCTCCAAGCTGGTAACTCAACTTAGAGTTAAGACGAAGGCTTGTAAAATTATTTTAAAGGAGTTTTCGTGAAAATTGTTGAGTTCATTCACCCTCCCCCACCCTCTAAACTCCCGAGCTATATTTAAATCTCTTTTCGATCCCAACAAGTGATATCAGAGCTCAGTCGTTTAAATTGAAATTATTAAATATGTCTGTCTCACACACAAAAAATCATATCTTTTCCAAGTAAGAGTAAGATGTTTGGAAGATAAGGATGTCAGCTCACGTGGCAGCTCAAGATGACGATATGTGGTTCATCATCACTAATGGTCCAATAAATATAATGAAGTCAAATACAGCTATAGCCATCTCTGTCGGTGCAGCACAATCGGTTGAGAAGAGTAGATTTGAGTGGACGATTGAGGATAAAAAGAATGCGAACCTAGACAACATGGCAAAGGATATAATCTACAAGACACATAACAATAATATGTTCAGTAAGATTCAGACCTGCTCCACTACCAAAGAAATCTAGTAGAAGTTGATCCGAATCTGTGAGGGCAATAACCAAACCAAAGAGAACAAGCGTTCATGGGCTGATACAGATTCCGAGGAGTCCAGCTCAGGAACATCCTCATCGAGCGATAGTGAAGATGAAGTATAGTGTCTATTGGCTGATGACAATGATGAGGTATTCGATTTCTCTAACCTCGATTTGACATGAGAAGACCTTGTCACAGCACTGAATGACATGGTCGTAGAGTACAGAAAGTTTTCTCAGTCATTGAGGAAGTCAAAGCTGAAAAAGAGAGTCATGCTACGAAAGCTGAGCCTGTAAGCTCAAACGATTTGCAGACTGCTCTAAGTAAGATAACGACTGAAAATGAAGATCTGAGAAGCAGGTCTCAGGAGATGATGAATGAAAATCAGCGCTTATCTGAAATCATACTCTCCTGGACCAAGTCATCTGCTTCACTGCAAAAATTGCAAGGAGCTATGAAGTCATCTGGTGATAAATCCAGATTGGACTACGAGAGCTATGAGCAATATCATAGAGACATGTACTCACCCAAAGCTGGATAAGCCTAAGCTTCAAAAGATGAACTTCGTGGAATCCAGCATGGGACAGCCTGAAGAGTCCAAATCTGATGAGTCACAGATTGCAGCTAAACCTCAGATCTAGCAAGGTAGATATTGTGGGCTAGAGTATACTGCTCTTGAAAATATAGAAGAGAACTAGATAAGGAAACAAATTGAACAAATTAGGGGTAACCCCAAATCTGGTGGTAGAAGGCCAAGACAGCTCTCGAATGCTTTTACGAAGGAAAGGCAGCATAGGCCCAAGTATCATAAGCCCATACCTCAAGGCAAAGCTACTGCACACCAGACATATATCAGATTACAGCGCACACATAGAACACACACATATCTGAATGCACGCACTAGTATATGTTTTAGAATTATCCAAGTGTGGGTACCGAAGGGTCTAAACAAACCTGGACCCAAGTAAAACCAAAGGGTACCAAATTGTTGTCTTGTTTGTGATTGCAGGTAAAACAGATCTCAGGACTGAAACAATCTACATGGTACTTGGATAGTGGATGTGCGAGGCACATCACTGGTAACCCAAAGCTGCTATCAGATCTAAAGATATGCAGTGGACCTAAGATCACATTCGGTGACAATTCAAATCGTAACACTATGGGTAACGGTAAGCTTACACATGGTAACTTTACTATCAACAATGTTCTTATAGTTGAAAAAATTTGTGTTATAATTTAATTAGTATCAGTCAGCTGTGTGATAATAATTACTCTATGAATTTTCAAAAGCACACATGCATAGTTCAGAATCCGGAAGGTCTGACCGTGTTAGTAGGATATAGATCGAGGAACACCTACAAAGTTTACTGGTCAGCTCAGCCGCATTCTGAGCAAACTTACCTAGTAGATGACTCTTCTAAGAGCTGGCTATGACATCAGCGGATGAATCATCTGAATTTCAAAACTATTACAAATCTGATTACGCATGAGTTACTTACTGGTTTGCCAAAATAAATATTTCAAAAGATAAGATTTGTTCTGATTGTCAGCTGAAGCATATTAAATCTACTTTTAAAAAGAGAGGCAGTAACAAAACCTCTCGAAGCCTGGAACTTTTCATATGGACCTTTTTGGTCCTATAACCATGACCAGCGTAGGGGAAATGAAATACACCCTTGTAATTGTTGACGATTTTTCAAAGTTTAATTGGGTGGTGTTTTTAAATCAAAATATCAAACTACCGAACAACTGATAAAACTTCTGAATCGTTTGCAAAATGACAAATCTTGCAGTGTCAACCAGATCAAAAGTGATAGAGGAACTGAATTTTTAAATTATAGACTATCCTCTTATCTGGATGACATTGGAATCAAGCATGAGCTTTCAGCTGCTAAAACACCTCAGTATAACTGGTTGGCTGAGCATAATATTCGAACTTTAAAGAAGATGTTACAACTATGATTGTTGATTCAGGAATTTATAAAATGTTTTGGGCCAAAGCCTTTAACATAGGTTGCTACACTCAGAACAGATCGATGATTAATAAGCATCACGGTGTAACCCCATATGAGATCTGGAATGGCAAGAATCCTGATATTATTTCAGGGTGTTTGGATATGCATCATTCACAACAATGACAAAAATCATCTAACAACTTTCGATGTGAAATCTGATGTAGGAATATTTCTAGGATATTCAGCTGTGTGCAGATCGTATCACGTCTTCACAACAGAATTCTAACTGTAGAAGAATTGGATCATGTGGTGTTCGATGAGACTAACTTTCGATCTACTTTAGCTGTGAACTTGAATGATTTGTGCACCCATCTGGAATCAACTAACATAGATGAATCAAGTGATGATGAGGCACATATCAGAATGCAATCTGATGATCAGCACGCACTGGACATACCAATTACCAATGCTGATATTCTAAATGTTGCGCAAGCTGATGTCCCATGTAACAACAAAGTCATTGATTTGATTAATGTTGACCCAGTGCAGGACCAGCAAGCAACAGGTGTGCCAGTTGTGGAGGCCGCTTCACACGACTTGCAAGCTGATCGTGCACGAGCTGATGTAGATCATGTGCAAGCTGACATAGATCGTGCACAAGCTGATACAGATCAAGCACAAGCTGATACAGATCGCACGCAAGCTGATGACCCAAACAGGTCAGGCGTTATCACTCAAGCTGAACCAGTTCAGATCACAAGCGTCATCACTCAGCACGAAGCATGTGAGAACTAGAATTATTATATGGTAATTTCAACTTAACCAGATCAGATTAGTGTTTAACCCAAAGAGATACTTTAGCTGAATAAGCTGCTGGTGAAGAGACCAGCTTAGATGTGTGTTGGTCCAGGTTTCATTGCCAAGCTGGTTTTGCAAGCTGTTTAGGTTTTAGTGCAGATTTCTATGTTTGGAAACATGGTTTTAAGCAATGATGGTTAGAGCTGGTTGATAGGTTATCGGTACAGATGTTTCAGCTTGAGGATTCGGGTTAATAGGAATCAATTTTGTTACGAACAGGTTGGGAAGATAGTACTGAGCTGGACAGTAAGCTTGAGCACTGAGCTGGATTGTATCCTGTGATCTGGTTGGATCAGCTTAGGAGTTTTGGTGTGATCTGTTGGAGACCCTAGGGTTTGACATAGATCAAATCAGGTGCGAGCTGGTCTGAGAGGATAGCTCTGAGCTGGGCTGTTTCGTGTGCTGGTTTGAGTCTGCCGCGAGCTGGTTTCGGGGACACCAGATTAGAGGTGAACAACTTTAGAATTTACTGTGTTGTTCAAGCTGGACTCAGCTTAGAGAGGTGCTGGATGTTCCGAGCTGGTCTGTTGGAACGCGATCTGGTTTTAGTGTCTGTGTACCTAAGATGGAACAGTGGTAAGGTGTGAGCTGATCTAAGCATTGTAGACCAGATCGGATACGTGTGAGTGATCCAAGATGGATTTGTGTTGCTTGAAGTACCTGAGCTGGTCAGCTGAGTGCTGTGCTGGTTGAAAACAACGTAACTCCCTGAGTTGGTTGTGTGCCTGGGCTGGTACAGTAAAGAAGTCTAAGCTGGTTTGACTTTACTGTAGCTTTGACTGGAAGTATAAATATATATAAGTGTTGTCCAATACTTAGTTATTTTATGACACACATATCTTATCTTCTCCTGAGTATCCCGATATATATCCCTCAAACCCTCATGGTTATTGTTCACCCGTTATCTTCTTCTTTCGATTGTCGAAGATTGGCTAGTCAGATTTGAGTGAGATTACCTCGGAAGGAGATCGGATAGAGATAATAGCTGAGAAGCTGTGTGATCTAGGTTTCGCTATTTTCTAGCAAAATTGAGCTTCGATTCAGGTAATCGTGTTCGGCTAGCTGTAGTTTCTGTTCCTAGCATTTAACTTTGAGTTGAGTAGTACTCTGTTGGCTAGACTTAGCTGGTCTGAGCTACGAGGCCCTAGGCCGCGAGCTGGGTAAGCTTAAGTAGGGCTGATTTTCTTGAGTACCCTGGCAGATTATATCATTTCTTGTGGTTTTTGCCTTGATTACTCGGCAGAGACTTGAGCGAAGCTGGGAAGTGCGTTCTGCCATTAAGCGGTCAATTGAGCTGAGGTATTGTACCAAGATTTGTGAAAGGTATGGATTGAGCTTATTTAACAGCTTTGACATAAGCATGAGAATATTTCCAGTGAATTGATTGTTGTGTATGCGTGCTGGACATAAACTGAGTTTGCTTAACCGTGCTGTTCTTGATGATTATCTGATTTGCTTATGTTTGATTATTATGCACTGTTTGTGAGCTTATTCTACCTTGCATTCATGCATAACATATTGAGCCTGCTCCTTTGAGAACCGATTAATCACTGCGTCGTGATTTACCGGCTGAGTCGTCATGACTGAGAATCCAATGCTTTCACTGAGTCGTGATTGCCATCTGAGTCGCTGTGGTTTGGATTCCAATTATTATCCGGATTTCTATTGCCAGCTGAGTCGCTGTGCCTTGATTACCGATGATTCTTGGTACCTTTCATGAATTGCGCGACTTGAGATATTGCATGTCTTATCTGATTGTTGTTATTTGATTGCTCTTTGTACTGAGGTTTCACCTCGTTTTCTTTCTCTTTTTCGGGATGCTTTGGTCTTGTGTTGGACTTTGTAAGTTATTCAGGTAACCCTGCTGGTGGTGCGTCAGCTGGTAGAGGCCCGTTTTGAGTCCCAGTTATGTATATGTAATGATCTAGCTTACCAGGGGAGGCCCTGCGTGCATACTGTATTTGAGATTTGTATTCGTTGAGTTCTTGTATACATTTCTGGTACTATTTTCGTTGTATGGAATTTTGAGTTAAAATCTATACTTTGAATATGAATGTATTTTGAATTGTATTTTCAGTTCAGGCCGTGAAAGAAACTTTTTAACCCATATTTTAAACTTCCGCATTTGGTTTTAATTGATTCCTCTAATTTAGAGAATGGGGCCTGACATTTTGGTATCAGAGCTTAAACTGGGATAAGCTCGATTCTTTTCTATCACACTTGAGTCTAGGCACAAGGCTTGAATTTCTGTTCATGATTCACTCTGTGATTTCTTTATCTTCTTGTGTGTTTACCTTCTGAGTCTTGGTTACATTCCGTCGAGAAGGATAGGTAGAGATGCTAGGCAGGTAGTTGGGGAGTCGAGAGCCTCGGAGAGTTACGAGGATGTTGCTCAACAGAGTGTGCCTGTGCCGTCGAGCTCGAAAGGTAGAGGTTGAGGTAGACAATGTGACTAGACAGATTGGTGAAATGGAACTAGTGTTGGCTAGGTTCCAGAGGATAAATCCACCTACGTTTACCGGAGCCGAGGGTCGTTTGATGGCTGAGGGCTGGTTAGAACACATGGAGGAGTTGTTCGATACCGTGGAGTATTCTGAGGAGAAGAGACTAAAGTTGGCAGTTCTTCAGTTGAGGGATCATGCTCGATGCTGGTGGAAGGTTACTTCCAGAGTCATGCGAGATACCAGAGTTTTGATCACTTTGGAGAGCTTCTGTGCCGCTTTTCGCAAGGAGTATACCTGAGTCTTATTACAACAACCGAGAGAGGGAGTTTGATAATCTGAAGCAAGGTAATCTGAAGGTAGCTGAGTATGCTAGATAGTTTTCCTTACTTTGCGTATGTCCTCACGTTGCTAATCAGGAGACGACGAAGCGAAACAAGTTCTTGAAAGGTTTGAGGCCAAATTTGTTTCAGTTGGTGTTGGATGGTTCTCCTTTGACTTATGCTGATGCCGTGGATAGGGCAGTTGACATTAAGGAGAGTCATTTGGATGCACAGATGCATGTTCAGCCGATAGATGGATGAGGTTTCCATCCTGTGCCTGAAGGGATGTATACATTTCAGCCTCCTCAGACGTCGCATCAGTCTAATCTCCAGAAGTTCAAGCCTCGAGGGAAGCAGCAAGGTTCGGCTGGTGGAGTTCAGGGTCTTTGCCATAAGTGCGGGCAGCCTGGACATTTTGTTAGAGTGTGTCCTTCGATGAGGGGACAACCCTCTAATCTGTTGCAACAAGGTTCGGCTGGTGATTTTTTGTAGATGTCAGGCCTCGTGCTCAATCAGAGTAAAACCACATAAACACAATAGCGGAAGCCTTAAAAACAGTGGCTAAAATTTTTCGATTTGGCCTGACTTTGGATAACATAATTTGAAATACACTGATATTCAATATATTGGTTTACAATACTCAAAAACCAACTACAACGCAATTACATACAAACATAGAGCGACTTCCAATTAACAAACAGATGAGTCTCTCGCTCAACATAGATACAATACAATATAACGAAAATATCATATGTATCACTACATATAACTGGGACACTCTATCCACCTCCCGGGGCATTACCAGCTGGATCAACTCCACAAACAGCGGATAAACCATGGTAACCTGAAAACACACACAAGAAAACAAGACAACCAGCCCCAGAGGGACATCGGGGTCAATCCCCAGTACGGAGAGCAACTGAAAAACTGCAGTCTCCCGGGGCATTACCAGCTGGATCAACTCCACAAACAGCGGATAAACCATGGTAACCTGAAAACACACACAAGAAAACAAGACAACCAGCCCCAGAGGGACATCGGGGTCAATCCCCAGTACGGAGAGCAACTGAAAAACTGCAGTTAAATAGAAATTGATAAAATGCGAATGCTATGCATGAGAAAAAGGCTACAACCGAAGGCAGGGAGCCAAAGGATCTCAAGAAACTGCTCAACAACAGATATCCAATAAACTGGAAGATAGTGGCCACGAGGTGTGTGAGTATATGGGAGCTACCCACTCGTCTCAACACACGGTACCAGATGCAGAACATATCGCTCAACCTGATTTTTCCCAACTCATGAGATGTGGGAGCTACCCACTCCGCTCATAGTGGCTAACAGATCCCAGCAGGGAGATGAGGGTGACGGGAGTTACCCGCTCGGCCTCCAAAACAGGCATCCTGGTACGCACAGATCAACACAACAAGGCACGGCTGACAAGATCTGAGCTCAACATGAATAGTGCATGTATGCAATGAAACAGCTTGCAATAAACAACACAATAGAGGCAAGCAATAACAGCACAGAGGCATACACAACAGCACACATAATATTCATTCCAAATCCAATGCTGTAAAACAAGCTCACATCCGTACCTTAATTTTGAGCTACGATTACCACAAAAGCAGTCCCGAGCAACCAGATATGAAACCTGCTAAGTCAAACAACAATGCTAACTCAGGAATGCAAAGCTCAGAGCTACGAACTGGGAGCTACAACCTCGATCAGCTCTGTCCTACCCTTCTAGCTCAACTAACAGCTCTAAACAAAGCACAAGGTAGGAACTAATACTTACCCAACAAGCTACCTGAACGGCAGAAGCAAATCTGCTCAAATGCTAATAGACTACACAAGGAAGCTTCATTCGCGATCTTCTTCCAGCTTAACCCAAGCCTGTGAAAGAGGTATAGAACGAAGCGCCTTCACAAGAGGAGTCCAGCGCTACCACTCTTGTGTCCGTTGGAGCTACCCACCGCCGGCAATCGAAGGAAATAAGCTTCGGTGAAAAGTAGCTAGGGTATCGCGACAGAGTTTAGTTACGAGAAATATTTCTAATTATCGAGAAACAATAGCAAGACTACGGTCAAAGTCTTCTATATAAACAACTTAAGTTCCCCAAATCTGATCAACAGTAACAATCAACAATACTGGCTCAGAGCTATTCCCAACTCAGATATGAGTAACACTCCAGATCTGGACCATACGCTAAACACAGCGCGCTATTACCAAACGACGTCGCAACACAAGTCAATTAACTAATACACGCGTCTCTCAAAACGGTGTCGTACTGAAGTCCATTGTTCCTACTAGACACGTCATCCCACTAACAAACTCAGATATGAGTAACACTCCAGATCTGGACCATACGCTAAACACAGCGCGCTATTACCAAACGACGTCGCAACACAAGTCAATTAACTAATACACGCGTCTCTCAAAACGGTGTCGTACTGAAGTCCATTGTTCCTACTAGACACGTCATCCCACTAACACCAAATCTGCAATCGCTAAACGGCGTCACATCGTCACTCAGATCTGAAGGACCAGATCTCACACAAGTGTTGACCAGTCAAAGCTAAAACCCCTCGACAACTCCGGTCTACCCCAAACCACGAACCGGGACTATGAACCGGACCTGTCCATGTATCACTACAACGCGCTAATCCACATCTGGTTTCTTCCAAAACGATGACGCATCGCTACCCGCTAACAAAATTCACTAGCGTGCCCAGGACAACACGCGACTATCAGATTTCACCACCAAATCTGAATGCAATCAACCAGCACTGACCATCACTCAAATCCGATCATTTTCCATAGAAAACTCCAAAAATCCAGAGCTGTTTCCAAGGCTTATACTGACCCGATTACTTCACCAGGCATACCAGCTCAAAGCTGTCTCATCCCAGATCTGTTCATGCCAAATCTGGTCTATGCTAAACCCGATTAATTAACTCAATTAATCCAATAATATTTCGGGCTCACAGCAGAGGCCGCAACCTCCTGCCCCGTCTCAGCGATCAGGATTCCAACCGCGAGAAGTGTCTAGTCTTGGAGGACCTTCTAGACCACAGTTTTCGGGACCTCAGCAAGCTTAGGTGAATGCTTTGACTCAGAGCAAGCTGATGATATGCCTGGGGGAGTTATCGCGGGTACTTTCTCTATATTTGATTTTCATGCCCGAGTTTTGTTTGATACTGGAGCATCACACTCCTTTTATATCTGATTTGTTTGTGTATGAGTGTAGGTTGAGTTCTACCCCACTATGTGATGTTGTATCTGTTTCTACTCCTGCCGGTGTGAGGTTGTTGTCCCGTGAGGTAGTTGTGGATTGCGTGATCAGATTTGATCAGAATGCGTTGGTGACAAATTTGTTTTCTTGGAGATTAGGTGTCAGGCCCCGTGCTAATTACTAACAATTAACACGTAATAAGCGCTTAAACACGGAAGCTTAAAATTAGGGCTTAAAAATTTTTGAAATACAATAGGCCTGAACTTCAAATCATACATTCAAAATAGCGATAACAAAATACGAGTTGACTCAAATTCCAACACAACAAGTATCAATCAAAAATATAAATCCCCGATACATGATAACACGGGGCATCCCCCGGTTCAATACATATCATATATAGACTAGGACTCAAGGACGCGGGGATCGACCAGCTGAACTTCCACTCGGTCCAGCTTGATTACCTAGAGCTCCTGCAAATGGGCAACACAGACCCAAACAAAACAAAAGCAGGAAACAAGTACGAGGTCAAGCCTCAGTACGAAGAGCTATCAAAGCAGGTAAACATGCAACATGCTACAATCAATGCTATGAATGCATGAGGGCTATCAAGAAATCGGATAGCTAGACCAGTCTATCAACTGGCAATTCAAATCAAGCCTCTATACCACGGTCTATCAACCGGGAAATCATCGGTCCGTGATCATCGGGGCCCGTCAGCCCATCACAGCTCGGTGGTAGACTCTCGAATCCGGTAGTCACCACTCCGACGATAGCTTTGGACCTTTCGGGCGCGACCCACCAGTCGGCCAGTCCCAACGTGGCACCCAATCAGGTAATCAAATCAATCTGTCAAAGGCTCAATATGTATGCATGATGCCAATCAATATCAATGCTCAATGCATACAATGCACAATACGTAAAACGGAATATAACTCAATCATTCAACATACTGATTCACGTAATTCACAGCAGCAAGATTCACAACATCAATCACAGCATGTTTATGCCTAAAGCTGCTAAGAGCTGCTCAATTCGTACCTTTCCTACCTTCGAATTACCTAACAGTTCCTCCTGGCTCCAATCACGCAGCAGGAAACTTCCTAGAAGCTGAAATCCAAAAGCTCACGCTAGCAGAAGAACGCACGCACAGACTTTTCTCAAAAGCTTCGAAGTCCAGCAGCTTCGCGTTTCCACTTCCAGCGAAATACAACTTCTCAAATGGGTAGCAAACGAAAGAGCTAAGCAAGGGGAATTCAGCGCCACAAAGATCTCCAAAAACAAAGGCTGGATGCGAAGGAAATCTAGGGAAGAAATGTCTCGGTGAACAGTAGTCGACGAGGGTTTGGAGAAGAAGAGAGAAGATAAGGATGGTTCAAAAATATTTCTAAGAGTCAATCAACACTTCGATAAATACCTCTTCAAACCTTGCCTGCTGATTCACTAAGATCCATCGAAGCATTCAGCAGAAATCTATCAGCAGCAATCTTCACTTTTCCCTTCGTAAAATTCAGCAGCAACCAACAAAAGCAATCGCACAAAACATTTCAAAACGACACCGTTCCAACTTATCAAAACGACGCCGTAGCAGACACCAGCTGCCAACAGCTCTCGCCTCAAAACAGCTATCTGCTTGTCGCGAGAAAACTCTCAAAACGACGACGCATCTACTAAACCAAACGACGTCATTTCATATACGTAAGCAAAGCTGCCAACTGCTGATCTCCAAACACAAAGCTCCAAAACGCAGCGTTTTCACTTAATCAAACGACGCCGCTTCTCAACGCTCTTGCCAAAAGCGCGCCTGCTGATCAGCAGCAACGGATACGTCACGCCTACGTCATCATATCTATCGACAGCTATTGCGAATAGTTCTCAAACCATCTGCTGATCTCTTTTCACAAGCGCATCTGCTGAAACTAATAGTCAACGCTCCAAAATGTTGACTAACACGCGTCACTTCCTCGCTCAATCTCACGCTACGCGCGATGTCTGCCAGCAGCAACTTCAATTCGCACCACAGCCAGCAGATCTTCATACGTCACGCTGATGTCACCATATCTGCTGATTCCAATTCCACCAGCAGGAGCTACAGTAACTTTGACTAGCGTTGACTCCGCTACAGTAGCGTGCTATTAACAACTTTTCACCAAAATTTGCTACGATATAATTCTCCAAAATTCAACGCAACATTCGAAATCAGCAGGAACTTCAATCCTTTCGCAAATTCCTCAAAACACACGTGATTAATCCCAAATCAAATCAATTAATCACTAATCTAACTTCTCAATCCTCACATTAGGGACTTGATAGCATCTTGGGTATGGATGCGTTGTCCGGTTATAGGGCTACGGTTGATTGTTTCCATGGTGTGGTGAGGTTTAGACCTGAGTTTGGTGAAAAGTGGGATATTTACGGTGTAGATTCGCGGTCTAAGATTCCACTTGTGTCAGCCATGGAGATCTTTAGCCTGCTATCACTTTAGAACGTAGGGTTTATGATTTATGCACTGGATTTGACCCAAGAATCACGACTGGAATTGAGTGATATTCTGATTGCCCGAGAGTTCCCAAATGTTTTTCCGAATGAGATTCCTGGTTTTCCTCCAAGACGGGTGATTGATTTCAGTATTGAGTTGGTGTCAGGGACTGCCCCGATTTCTAGAGCTCCATATCGGTCGGTGCCGGCTGAGCTAAGGGAACTCAAGGATCATTTCCGTGATCTTTTGGGGAAGGGTTTCATTAGGTCGAATATGTCACCTTAGGGAGCTCCGACTCTTTGTGAAGAAGAAGGATGGATCCATGAGATGAGTGTCGACTTTCGGCAGCTGAACAAAGCAACGGTGAAGAATAAGTACCCACTACCGTGAATAGATGATCTGTTTGATCAGCTGAAAGGTTCAGCAGTGTACTCCATGATTGATCTACGATTTGTTTATCATCAGTTGTGGATTAGAGATGCTGATGTAGCGACGATGGCATTCCGGACTAGATACGAGCATTATGAGTTCCTCGTGATGCCGTTTGGATTGACGAATGCCCCTACTGTCTTCATGGACTTGATGAACCGCGTCTTTAGTGAGTATATTGATCACTTCGTGATTGTCTTCATCGATGAAATTCTTGTGTATTCCAGGAACTATAGGGAGCACAAAGAGCATTTGAGATTAGTGTTGCAGACACTAAGGGACTCACAACTATATGCAAAGTTCACTAAGTGTGAATTTTGATTAGAAAGGGTGATCTGTTTAAGTCATGTCATTTCTGTGCAAGGTATTTCGGTGGATCCTAGTAAGGTTGAGGCAGTTCTTAACTAGGAGAGACCTAGGAACGTTTCTGAGATCCGTAGTTTCTTGGGTTTGGTTGGATACTATAGGCGTTTCATCGAGGGATTCTCTTATGATGCAATCACAGCTATACGACGGGATCCATTAGCATTGCCCTCGGGACCGATCACAAGAGGACGCAACAAGAAGTTCAAAGAAGCCCTTCACAGACTCGTTTTGAGCACCCAAGAAATGTTTGAAGACGAGGGGAATCCTGCACTTGAAAAACTATTTGGAGGGTTAAGAGATTATATTGTCAATATTATTCAAGTCCAAGACTAGCAAATGAAGATGAACAAAAAAAGACCGAGTACATGCATGCGCTGCATGCATAGGACATTTGGTTTCACATGCATAGGACATTTGGTTTGTTTTGGCTTTTAAATTACTTTCCTTAAGATAAGATTTTCAAATATTATTAGATAAGGTAGGAGATTGAGTCCTTCCATGACTAGGATATTTGTTTCCTAATATAAAGAGATTCTAGGTTGGAAAGAATCATTAGAACTCTTGGAAACAAGTCTATATATATATTAGGAGATGGATTTCGAAATTATTGAAGTTTTATGAATAAAATTCTTTTGCTTTCTTGCAAAATTGGTGTTTACCTTAAAAAAAATCAAACTTATCAAAGTCTATAACTTTGTGGCGTTTGTCGATTGATCTTCGCACGGATTGTCAAAGACGAGTTCCTTTGAAGGTTCGTTTGATATTGATCGTTTTCTTTTCGTTGTGATTTTTGTTTCCTTCGAGAATTCATACGGAAAAGGATTTCACACATCCTAAGTTTGTCGGTTGATCTTCGCACGGATTGTCAAAGACGAGTTCCTTTGAAGGTTCGTTTGAGATTAATCGTTTTCTTT
>KQ986796.1:29609-50415 GCA_001598015.1 Dorcoceras hygrometricum
TGATAGTATGCCTGAGTTGGAGGACCCTAGTGAGGGTTATGAGGCTGTTGTGGGAGAATCTCTTGTGGCTAGGCGTTTATTGAGCACGCACATTAAAGACGAAGAAGATAACCAAAGGGAGAACTTATTTCACACTCGTTGCTTTGTGGGTGGGAAAGTTTGTTCTGTTATCATTGATGGGGGTAGCTGCACTAACGTGGCTAGTTGTGAGTTAGTAAACAAATTGGGGTTGACTACTTTGAAACATCCAAATAGGTTGCAATGGTTGAATGAATGTGCCCTCAATCCTCACACTAAGCAAGTGCGAGTACCTTTTTCCATTGGAAAATACGAGGATGAGGTGACATGTGATGTGGTGCCCATGCAAGCTTGTCATATCCTTTTGGGGCGCCCATGGCAATTTGATAGGAAGGTGACGCACGATGGCTATACCAACAAGTATTCTTTTATATCAAAATAGAAGAATGTGGTGCTTATTCTGTTATCTCCAAGGCAAGTATTGGAGGATCACTTCAAAAAAAAGGGGAGACAAAGAGTGATGTGGTCGAAAAAAAGAGTGAACAAAAAAGTGAGATGACCACAAATAGAAAAGAAAAGAATGATGTGGTCGAAAAAAAGAGTGAACAAAAAAGTGAGATGGCCACAAATAGAAAAGAAAAAAAAGTAGAGAAGGAGAATGGGGAGGAGGAGAAAGAGGCAAAGAAAAAATGTTTATGGCCAAAGGAGTGAGTTGAGAGGTGTTAGGAGGAGAAAGAGGCAAAGAAAAAAATGTTTATGGCCCAAAGGAGTGAGTTGAGAGGTGTGTTGCATTCAAAAAGTCCACTTGTGTTACTTATTTACAAGGAGATCCTCCTAAACACAAGTGACATAGCCGGATCACTGCCGAGTGCTGTTATTACTCTTTTGCAGGGCTTTGAAGATGTGTTTCCCGAAGAGCTGCCGGAGGGATTACCACCCCTTAGGGGAATTGAGCATCAAATTGACTTGGTGCCGGGGAGTGCTTTGCCAAATCGTCCAGCATATAGGTGCAATCCAGAAGAGGCTAAAGAGCTTCAACGACAGGTGAGTGAGCTTTTACTTAAGGGCTATGTGCGTGAATCCATGTCACCTTGTGATGTGCCTGTTTTATTGGTGCCAAATAAAGATGGATCTTGGCGGATGTGTGTAGATTGCAGGGCTATCAATAACATTACTATCAAGTATAGACATCCCATACCTAGACTAGATGATATGTTGGATGAGTTGCACGGGAATCGATCTTAAAAGTGGTTACCATCATATTAGAATGAGGGAATGTGATGAGTGGAAAACTGCGTTTAAGACCAAGTATGGCTTGTATGAATGGTTAGTGATGCCATTTGGCTTAACGAATGCACCGAGCACTTTTATGCGACTAATGAATCATGTCCTGTGTACATACATTGGTAAGTTTGTAGTGGTTTACTTTGACGATATCCTGATATCTAGTAAACATTTGGATGAGCATGTTGAGCACTTGAGGCTCGTACTAGCAACACTTAGGGCGGAACATCTGTATGCTAATTTCAATAAGTGTGTGTTTTGTACGGAAAAACTTGTTTTCCTTGGATATGTTTTGAGCTCCCAAGGTATACAAGTGGATGAAGAAAAGGTGAGTGCTATTCAGGATTGGCCAACGCCTACTACTGTCGGTCAAGTTCGGAGTTTCCATGGCCTTGCCAGCTTCTACAGGAGGTTTGTAAGAGATTTTAGCACACTAGCGGCGCCTATGACAGCGGTGATCAAGAAGAACGCTCCTTTCCATTGGGGCGCAGAGCAAGAGAAGTCCTTTCAAATCATTAAGCAAAAGCTGATTAATGCTCCTGCACTTGTATTGCCTGATTTTTCTAACACTTTTGAAATTGAATGTGATGCTTCAGGATTAGGTATTGGGGGAGTGTTAATGCAAGGAGGAAGGACCGTTGCTTACTTTAGCGAGAAACTTACTGGCGGTGCGTTGAACTACACAACTTATGACAAGGAGTTGTACGCCTTGGTGAGGTCTCTTGAGGCATGGCAGCACTACCTTAGGCCGAAGGAGTTTGTGATTCACGTGGATCATGAGTCTCTCAAGCACCTTAGAGGGCAGCAAAAGCTTAAGAAGAGGCATGCCAAGTGGGTGGCATTCATCGAGACATTTCCATATGTGATCAAGTACAAACAAGGTAAGGAAAACATAGTGGCCGATGCACTATCACGAAGGTACGTTTTATTCTCCACCCTAGGTTCGAAGTTCTTGGGATTTGAACATGTAAAAGAGTTATATGTACTAGATGATGATTTGAAGGATGTGTTTGAGTGTTGCATGCATGGAACACATGAAAAATTTTATTTGCATGAGGGGTTCTTATTTAGGGAACATATATTGTGCATATCTAAGTCTTCCATACACCACTTCCTATTCCTACTGAACCTTGGGCTGACCTATCTATGGACTTTGTTCTGGGGCTACCTAGGTCTAAGAAAGGAAGGGACACCATTTTTGTGGTGGTTGACCGTTTCTCCAAAATGGCTCATTTTATTGCCTGTCATAAAGCGGATGATGCTTCTAATGTGGCTGACTTGTTCTTTAGGGAGGTTGTTAGACTGCATGGGATGCCTAGGAGCATTGTGTCTGATAGGGATACACGATTTTTGAGTTACTTTTGGAAGACGCTATGGTGCAAGCTTGGTATTAAGTTACTATTTTCTACTACTTGTCACCCTCAGACGGATGGGCAAACTGAAGTTGTTAATAGGACTTTAGGGACACTATTGCGTGCCATAATAAGCAAGAATTTAAAGAGTTGGGAAGAGTGTTTACCTTTTGTCGAGTTTGCATATAATAGGAGTGTTCACTTTACTACAGGGTTTTCTCCATTTGAGATTGTATATGGTTTTAACCCACTAACTCCTATGGATTTGTTGTCTCTCCCTATGAGTGAAAGGTTGAACTTGGATGGCAAGAAAAAGGCTGATTATGTGAGAACTCTACATGAGAAGGTCAGAACCAGCATCGAAAAGAAGATTCAGCAATACACCAGGCAAGCCAACAAAGGAAAGAAGACTAGAGAGGATCAATGACAATGCCTACAAGTTGGATCTACCCGGTGAGTATAATGTGAGTTCTACTTTTAATGTTAGTGACCTCTCTTTATTCGATGTAGGTCACGATCAAGATTTGAGGACAAATCCTTCTCAAGAGGGGGAGTATGATGCAATCACAGCTATACGACGGGATCCATTAGCATTGCCCTCGGGACCGATCACAAGAGGACGCAGCAAGAAGTTCAAAGAAGCCCTTCACGGACTCGTTTTGAGCACCCAAGAAATGTTTGAAGACGAGGGGAATCTTGCACTTGAAAAGCTATATGGAGGGTTAAGAGATTATATTGTCAATATTATTCAAGTCCAAGACTAGCAAATGAAGATGAACAAAAAAAGACCGAGTACATGCATGCGCTGCATGCATAGGACATTTGGTTTCACATGCATAGGACATTTGGTTTGTTTTGGCTTTTAAATTACATTCCTTTAGATAAGATTTTCAAATATTATTATATAAGGTAGGAGATTGAGTCCTTCCATGACTAGGAGATTTGTTTCCTAATATAAAGGGATTCTAGGTTGGAAAGAATCATTAGAACTCTTGGAAACAAGTCTATATATATATATTAGGAGATGGATTTCGAAATTATTGAAGTTTTATGAATAAAAACCTTTTGTTTTCTTGCAAAGTTGGTGTTTACCTCAAAAAATCAAACTTATCAAAGTCTATAACTTTGTGGCGTTTGTCGGTTGCTCTTCGCACGGATTGTCAAAGACGAGTTCCTTTGAAGGTTCGTTTGAGATTAATCGTTTTCTTTTCGTTGTGATTTTTGTTTCCTTTGAGAATTCATACGGAAAAGGATTTTACACATCCTAAACATCTTGTTCTAATGATCGGGCATAATTCGGTTCTCTTGGCTATTGAATTGAGGGCGCGTGGCAATCAATATCACGTGTTTGCCTTTCTTAACCAACGAGAATCATATCATCTTCAATAGCTAGGTCGATGATGCAGTTGACCCAGAAGGATAGAAGATTTATCCGAACAGACGAGTGTGAGTCAAATTTTCAATTGCTCAAAGAGAAGTTGACTACTGCTCCTGTGTTGGCTTTACCTTCGGGTACTTGAGGATTTGTGGTGTTCTCTGATACTTCTCTGAGTGGTTTTGGATGCGTGTTGATGCAGAACAGACGAGTGATAGCTTACGTGTCTCGACAGCTGAACCCCATGAGGCCAGATACCCCGTTCATGATTTGGAGTTGGCAGCCATTGTTTTTGCTCTGAATATTTTGCTTCATTACCTGTATGGTGAGCGGTTTATGGTGTACACCGACCACATGAGCTTAAAGTATATCTTCACTCAGTCAGATTTGAACATGAGGTAGTGTCGTTGGATGGAGTTGCTCAAAGATTTTGACTAAGAGATTTAGTATCGTCCTAGACGATGAACTATGTGGCAGATGCCTTGAGTAGAAAGGCTCAGCCAGCGATGTTGACATCTTTGAGTATCTCGAAAGTTCATGAGCATTTTGGGACCTCTGGACGGCGTTTCCAGTCGGATGATCAGTATTTTGTAGTTTCTTATTTTCAGGTTGAACCACAGATTGTAGCAGACATTAGAGCAGCACAGAGGACAGACCCCTACATCCATGAGTTAAGGATAAAGGCCCAAAATAGTCAGTCAGATGATTTTGTTGTTGCTTCTGATGGATGTTTGAGATTTCGTGGTAAATTAGTGGTTCCGAATATGATAGACCTGAAGGAAACCATCTTGAGCAAGGCCCATTGTAGTCGTTATAGTGTACATCCAGGTGAGAAGAAAATGTACCATGCCTTGAAGTCTCACTATTGGTGGGAACGCATGAGGAATGATATTTTTTGATTTGTAGCACGATGTTTGAATTGTCAACAGGTCAAGGCCGAGAGGATGAGACTTGGAGGATTGCTACAAATTTTAGAGGTGCCTCAGTGGAATTGGGAGCATGTTGCCATGGATTTTGTGACCCATTTGCCTCGATCGATCAGCAGGTGTGATGCAATTTTGGTAGTGATTGACAGACTCTCTAAATCAGCACACTTCATTCCCTATGATGTAAGGTTTTATATGAAGAAAATGGCAATTCTATACATTGATCATGTGGTTAGATTGCATGGTGTGCCGGTTTTGATAGTGTTTGTAGATATCCACGATTTACTTCCAGATTTTGGAAGAATTTGAAAGCAGCAATGGGTTCGAGATTGGCTATGAGTACAATTTATCATCCTCAGACGGATGGCCAATCCGAGAGAACCATATAGACTTTAGAGGATATGCTGCGAGCTGTTGTGATGGATTTCACTAGTGGCTGGCAAGATTCCTTATCTCACATTGAGTTTTCCTATAATAACAGCTACCAAGTGACTATCGAGATGGCACCATTCTAAGCTTTGTACGGTAGGAAGTGCAGATCACCGATTTGTTGGGAAGAAGTTGGAGAGCAACAACTGTCTACCCCTGAATTTGTGCAGCATATGAAAGATCAGGTTGAGATGGTTCGGAGTAGAATGAAGGCTGCAAAAGATCGTCAAGCTAGCTATGCTAACAGAAGGCGTAGGACTTTGGAATTTCAGGTTGGCGATCGAGTGTTTTTGGGACTTTCTCCTTTCAAGAGCGTGATGAGATTTAGGCTCAAGGGTAAGTTAGTTTCAAGATTCATTGGACCGTTCGAGATTATTGAGATGATTGGATCTTTGGCGTATCATTTGTAGTTACCTGCTGAGTTAGCAGTGATGCATGATGTGTTTCATGTGTCCATGTTGAGGAAATATGAGCCGGATCCTTCCCATGTGCTAAGGACCGATGAAGTTGAGCCTGATCAGACTCTGAGCTAAGTTGAATATCCAATGCAGATTCTGGATAGGAAGGAGAAACATCTAAGAAACAAGACGATCCCGTTGGTGATGGTCCAATGGAGCAAACATGGCAGAGAAGAGGCTACCTGGGAAGTTGAAGAAAAGATGAGACAGGAGTGGCCTCATCTGTTTGAGTATGCGCAGTATTGGCACGGTTAATCTTTTTTTTGTTGACTGGTGTTTTGAGTCATTTTGTACTCTTGGTTAGTGGATTCTTGGTGAGAATTGAGGAATGCTAGATTGTTGTGTATTTCAGTTTTGGATGTTTTCTGGTATTCTTTTAGTTCTGGCTCGTAGTTGTGGTTTGATTTCGAGGACGAAATTCATTTCTAGTTGGGGAGAATGTGAGAACTGGAATTATTAGATGGTAATTTCGAGTTAACTAGATCAGACTAGTGTTTAACCCAAAGAGATACTTCAGCTGAGTAAGCTGCTGGTGAAGAGACCAGATTAGATGTGTGCTGGTTCAGGTTTCGTTGCCAAGCTGGTTTTGCAAGTTGTTCGGGTTTCAATGCAGATTTCCATTGTTTGGAAACATGGTTTTTAGCGCTGATGGTTAGAGTTGATTGATAGGTTATCAGTAGAGATGTTTCAATTTGTAGATTCGGGTTAATAGGAATCAGTTTTGTTACGAACTAGTTGGGCAGATTAGTCCTGAGCTGGACAGTAAGCTTGAGCACAGCTGGATTGTATCCTGTGATCTGGTTAGTGATCAGCTTAGGAGTTTTGGTGTGAGCTATTGGTGACCCTCAGGTTTGACATAGATCAGATCAGGTGCAAGCTGATCTGAGATGATAGCTCTGAGCTAGGATGTTTTGTGTGATGGTTTGAGTCTACCGCGAGCTGGTTTCGGGGACACCAGCTTAGAGGTGAACAGCTTTAGGATTTACTGTGTTGTGCATGCTGGACTCAGCTTAGAGAGGTTTTGGATGCTCCAAGCTGGTCTGTTGGAACGCGATCTGGCTTTAGCATCTGTGTACCTAAGCTGGAACAGTGGTAAGGTCTAAGCTGATATGAGAACTGTAGACCAGACCGGGTCCGTGTGAGTGATCCAAGTTGGATGTGTGTTGCTTGAAGCACCTGAGATGGTCAGCTGAGTGTTGTTCTAGTTGAAAACAACGTAACTCCCTGAGTTTTTTGTGTGCCTGAGCTAGTACAGGAAAGAAGTCTGAGCTGGTTTGACTTTACTGTAGCTTTGACTGAGAGTATAAATATATATAAGTGTTTACCAACACTTAGTTATTTTACGACACACATATCTTATCTTCTCCTGAGTATCCCGACATATATCTATCAAACCCTCATGTTTACTGTTCACCCGTTATCTTCTTCTTTCGATTGTCGGAGATTGGCTAGTCAGATTTGAATGAGAGTACCTCGGTTGAAACCCCTCTTCGAGACCAACGTTCTCGTACCAGTTTGGAGTCGGAAGGAGTTCGGATACAGATAATAGCTGAGAAGCTGCGTGAGCTAGGTTTCACTATTTTCCAACATAATTGAGCTCCGGTTCAGGTAACCATGTTCTGCTAGCTGTAGTTTCTGTTCCTAGCATTTATCTTTTGAGCTGAGTAGTGCTCTGTTGGCTAGACGTATTTGGTCTGAGCTAGAGGCCCTTGGCCGCGAGCTGGGTAAGCTCGAGTAGGACTGATTTTCTTGAGTATCTTGGCAGATTATATCCTTTCTTGTGGTTTTTGCCTTGATTACTCGGCAGAGACTTGAGCGGAGCTGGGAAGTGTGTTCTGTCATTAAGCTGTAAACTGAGCTGAGGTATTATACCAAGATTTGTGAAAGGTACGTATTGAGCTTATTAACAGCTTTGACATAAGAATGAGAATATTTCCAGCGTGAATTGATTGTTGTGTATGCGTGCTGGCCATAATCTGAGTTTGCTTAGCCATGCTGTTTGTCAGGCCTCGTGCTCACATCAGAGATAAAACATACAAACACATGTGGAAGCTACTAAAAAGCGGGTAAAATTTTCGCTTTTGGCCTGACGGTTTAAAACATTATAATTTAAAATAGTGCGATACTCAAAATAGATATCCCAGTTTATAAAAACAACCAAACGCGGGCTACCAGCCAACAATACACAGAATAGCATAACAACAACCAACAACATGTATCAGACTCCAACCACTGGATACAACAACTAAGCATAGGGCATCCCCCTGGCTAACTGTACTGATACATATAAATATGCTATATGCAACTGGGATACTCTAACCACCTCCTGGGGCACCTCCAGCTGGGTTAAAGCCACGACCAACTGTAAAACCTGGGTTCCCTAAAAAACAACACAACAAGGAAAACAACCAAGCCCCATAGGGACATGGGGTCAAACCCCAGTACGGAGAGCAACTGAAATAGCTAAAGGAAATGCATAAGATAAAAAGCAGATGCTATGCATGAGACACCACTGAAGGCTATAACCAACAAGGGAACCAAGGAACTCAAACATAGCTCCAAAAGATCTGCAACGAATCAATGGCCACGGGGTGTGTTCAAAGTGTGTTAATGAGCCACTCGCCTTGACACTAAACCCGAATACCAGATGCATCAAACAACTCAACCTGCTGTTGCCTCGCCCATGAACTGTGGTAGTTAACCACTCGGCGCATGGTGGCTAAAAGATCCCAGCAGGGAGATGAGAGTGCGGTATCGCCGCTCGCCCTCGCATCCTGGTAAGAAAACAACAGCACGATACACAAGGCACAAACGGCCGAGATACAATACAAGGGATCTGAAATGCAAGTGAATAAATGCATGTTTGCAAACAACCGAAAGAAGCTAGCATAACACAAGGCAACAGCTACCAACACATCATCATATCCACCGAAACAATCCCAGCAATCTCACATTAAACCTCACGCCAATTCCAAGCTACATCAAGCTCAAATCCGTACCTCAATACTGTGCAACAATTACCACAAAGGGATCCCAAGAAATCTGGTTAAAAACCTGCTAAACAACGAAGCATAATTCTCAGGGATGCTAACAGAAGCTCACGGCTGGGAGCCACGCTCAACCAACGCAAATACTACCAAAACAACTTACTGGAAGCTTAAACCAAGGCTAGGAACAAGATCTCATCACAAGGGAACGAAGTTCTACCTGAACTACGAAATGCACGAACTAAACAGCAACTTCGTGCTTTTGCTCCAGCCAACAACAGCCTCCAAAAGTGGTATGGAATGGAAGAGCTTCTCGAGAGAAGTCCAACGCTACCTCGAATGTACCAAACGGCGGTCGGATACGACGGGAATTTCGCCGGAGAAACTCACGGTGAACAGTACTAGGGTTCGAGAAACAGAAATCAACAATCGAGAGAATATTTGTAACGCCCCAAATTTAACGACTGTCCTCACTGTACCAACACCGATCTTTTCAGCGTATTTTGTCCTCACTCGCACGCACCCTGAGAAACTTCCCAGAGGGTCGCCCATCCCAAAATTTTCCCAAGTCAAGCACGCTTAACTTTGGAGTTCCTAAGTGATGAGCTCTCGAAAAGAAGATGCACCTTGTTGTTATGGGTAGTACCAATTAAATCTGATAAGCCTTCCTCAACTGACCTCCATTACACCTATAACTTCCCAGTCTCGTAATCCCTCTCATTTCGGTGTGGGATCGGTTCATTCATGTGCCCCTTCGGTAGTACCAATTAAATCTGATAAGCCTTCCTCAACTGACCTCCATTACACCTATAACTTCCCAGTCTCGTAATCCCTCTCATTTCGGTGTGGGATCGGTTCATTCATGTGCCCCTTCGCCTCTAGAAGCCTTCCAGGAGCCGCTCATTGTCCGTGAAACCTCTGGCACCGGCGATCACTCCACGTCCTCTTTGAGCCCCAGACCTCACAATATTTCACTAAGTATGGGAATCTAATAAACCAATCGAAGACCAAGTCTTCCAATATATATAAACTTCTCAACCGCTGATAACAGATCCCACCGACAAACCAGTCGACACTCACTGAAAATACAACCAGCAGATGCAAAACAAACCAGCTGCTGAATCTCTCCAACAACGCTAGCAAAACGGAGTCGTGGCAACTTAACTAAACGACGTCGTACAGCTTACGTCATCCTATCTGTCAACAGCTGGTCGCCCAAAACCAGCGACTGGATTTCTCTCACAACGCAACATATCCTTGCAGCTGGTACCAGACGCGACATCAAAACGCAGCGTTTCAACTAAGTAAAACGACGTAGCTTCGCACACGTCAGCAAATCTGCTGAACTACACAAATGCAACGACTGGTCCCCTAGCACTAACCAAAACGACGTCGCCTTCACTAATCCAAATGACAGCGTTTTGCACCCGCTACAGGAACTTGCTGCTAACAGATAACACCCAGCAGATACCTCACAAAACGTCGTCGTTTTGAAATTCCTTAGCGCTCTCTGCTGAAATCCACGTAAGCGTTGCTGCTGGCAGATCCTACCCAATGCATGCATAAGATACTATCTGCTGGCAGACTTTGCCAACGACTGGTTACTCAACGCAAAACGACGGCGCTTCGATCTCCCGTGATACAATTACACTCTACGACTTGTTTTCACTACCAACCAGCTGCTAACTCACAAATACCAAAATTACGAAAACTTCCAAAATTCTTAAAACCGATTAATCTAACATTAATCTTCCATTAAATCCAGGTCTCACGTTTCTCCCCCACTAAAAATGATTTCGTCCTCGAAATCAAACAACAACAATTCTGAAAGCACAATACAGCAACAGAAACCAAAACAGAAATCTGCCTAACACAAGGCCAAGAGTTCAAGATAACTGAGCAAACAATTAACAACAACTAGGGAAGAATTACAACCAAAAGCTACAATTGCTGGAAATTTAGCTCAACAGCTACTCAAACAGATGCGGCCAGTCGCGCTGCATCTTTTCCTCCAGCTCCCAAGTAGCCTCTTCCCTGCCATGTTTGCTCCATTGCACCATCACCAACGGAATGGTTTCATTCCTCAATTGTTCTTTTTGGCCAAGGATCTGCAAGGGATATTCCTGATAGCTCAACGACTGATCTAGCACAACTTCGTGGTTCTAAGCACGTGAGACGGATCTGGCTCGTACTTCCTCAACATGGAAACATGGAAGACATCATTTAAAGAAGATAATTCCAGAGGCAACAACAGCCGATACGCCAAAGATCCAATCCTCTCAACAATTTCATACGGTCCGACGTAACGAGGTGCTAACTTTCCCTTGCGTCCAAAGCGCATGACACTGTGAAACGGAGAAACTTTGAGAAAAACTTGATCACCAACCTGAAACTCGAGAGGTCGATGCCTCTTATTTGCATAACTGGCTTGGCGATCCTGGGCAGCTTTCATCCGCTGTCTAATTAGATCCACATGATCCTTCATTTGCTGCACAAATCTGGGGCAGATAGCTGCTTCTCCCCCACTTCTTCCCAACAAACTGGCGATCTGCACTTCCTGCCGTACAAAGCCTCAAACGGCGCCATGCCAATAGTCACCTGATAGCTGTTATTGTAGGATAACTCTACTAAAGACAATGCATCCTGCCAGCTACCACAGAAATCCATCACTACAGCTCGTAACATATCCTCCAACGTCTGGATAGTTTGCTCAGATTGGCCATCTGTCTGAGGGTGATACGCTGTGCTCATAGCCAATCTGGTACCCAAAGCTATTTGCAAACTCTTCCAAAACCTGGAAGTAAACCTCGGATCTCGGTCGGAAACGATTGAAACGGGAACACCGTGCAATCTAACAACAAAATCAACGTACAGCTTCGCCATTTTCTTCAACGAGAAAGTCATCCCATAGGGAATAAAATGTGAAGACTTCGACAAACGGTCGATAACCACCCAAATAGCATCGCATCCTCTGCTGGTACGAGGCAGATGCGTCATGAAATCCATCGCTATGTGCTCCCAATTCCATTGGGGCACTTCCAAACGCTGCAACAGACCACCAGGTCTCATCCTTTCGGCCTTAACCATCTGACAGTTCAAACAACGAGCGACAAAACCAGCAACGTCACTCTTCAGGCCAGCCCACCAGAAGTGCGGCTTCAACGCATGGTACATCTTCCGTGCACCAGGATGAACACTATTTCTGCTACAGTGCGCTTCTCGAAGGATCTCCTCCTTCAAATCAATGAGGTTAGGCACAACCAGCCTGCCACGAAACCTCAAGCAACCATCGGAAGAAACAGAATAATCCTCAAGTTCGCCAGCCCTGACCTTCAACTTTAACTCATGGATACGGATCAGTCCTCTGAGCTGTTCGAATACTCGAAACAACCTGTGGCTTCACTTGGAAAGAAGAAACCATCACACAATCCTCAGCCGGGTAGAATCTCCAACCATTATTGTTAAGATGCTCCTGATCCTTAGAGATGTACAACGAAGCAAGCATCTCACTCGCCTTCCTGCTCAAAGCATCGGCCACTACATTCGATTTCCCAGGCTGATATTTGATCTCGCAATCAAAATCCTTTAGCAACTCCATCCAACGACGTTGTCTCATGTTCAAGTCAGGCTGCAAAAACTGATACTGCAAACTCTTGTGGGTCGAGTACATCACAAACTGCTCACCATACAGGTAATGACGCCAGACTCTTCAGCGACAAAAAACCGCAGATGTACAACGAAGCAAGCATCTCACTCGCCTTCCTGCTCAAAGCATCGGCCACTACATTCGATTTCCCAGGCTGATATTTGATCTCGCAATCAAAATCCTTTAGCAACTCCATCCAACGACGTTGTCTCATGTTCAAGTCAGGCTGCAAAAACAGATACTGCAAACTCTTGTGGGTCGAGTACATCACAAACTGCTCACCATACAGGTAATGACGCCAGATCTTCAGCGCAAAAACCACCGCTGCGAGTTCCAAATCATGGACTGGATAACGAGTCTCATGCGGTTTCAACTGCCGCGAGGCATACGCAATGACTCGACCATTCTGCATCAACACACAACCCAATCCATTGAACGAAGCGTCAGAACAAACAACAAAACCACCTGAACCGGACGGCAGAGCCAACACAGGTGCAGTAGTCAGCTTTTCCTTGAGCAATTGAAACGCATTCTCACATTGCTCCGTCCACACAAACCGCTTGTCCTTCTGAGTTAATTGAGTCATCGGCTTTGCTATGCTAGAGAATCCTTTGATAAAACGACGGTAATAGCCAGCCAGACCCAAGAAACTACAAATCTCAGACACATTTCTCGGTCGCTCCCAGTTCAAAACAGCATCAACCTTACTGGGATCCACAGAAATGCCATCCACTGAAATGACATGATCCAGAAATACGACGCGATCCAGCCAAAACTCGCACTTGGAAAACTTAGCATACAACTGGTGGTCTCTCAGTGTCTGAAGGACAATCCTCAAATGCTCCTTATGCTCCAAAGGAGTCTTTGAATAAACCAAGATGTCGTCAATGAAAACAATCACAAATTGATCAATGAACTCTTTAAAAACCCGGTTCATCAGATCCATAAAGACTGCAGGCGCGTTGGTCAAACCAAACGGCATCACCAGAAACTCAAAATGCCCATACCTGGTACGAAAAGCAGTCTTCGTGACATCCTGATCTCTCACTCTCAGCTGATGATACCCCGAACGAAGATCAATCTTCGAGTACACCGCAGAACCTTGCAGTTGATCAAACAGATCATCGATCCTGGGTAGAGGGTACTTGTTCTTGACTGTCGCTTTGTTCAACTGGCGGAAATCAATGCACATCCGCATTGAGCCATCCTTCTTCTTCACAAACAAGATGGACGCTCCCCACGGTGACATACTAGGTCGGATGAAACCTTTATTCAGCAAATCGTCCAACTGCACCTTGAGCTCTCTCAACTCCACAGGCGCCAGACGATACGGGGTACGAGAAATCGGAGCTGTGCCAGGCACCAACTCGATGCTGAAGTCAATCTCCCGCCTCAGAGGAAAACCAGGAATCTCCTCCGGAAACACATCGGGAAAATGACGCACCACAGGAACGTCACTAAGCTGCACACGGGAAGAAGAGGACGCATCCAAAGCGTAGATCAAGAAACCAGCATTCCCTAAGGACAACAAGCTGAACATCTCCATCGCTGAGACTAACGGGATCTTCGATCGAGAATCCTATCCGTAGAAGTCCCACTTCTCGCCAGACAAAGGACTAAAACGCACAATCCCATGGAAACAGTCCACGGAGGCCCTATACTTGGACAACACGTCCATCCAAACTATACAATCGAAATCCCAAAACATCAGACGGATCAAATTTTCTAACAGCACATGCTCTCCAAATCTCAAAATGCCATCTAACAAAACCTCCTGGGAAAATAGGCTCACACCACCCGGGGTAGAAACAGAAACAGAAATAGCATCGCGCAAAGGGATGGTACACAGACCATGCTCAACAATAAAAGAATCAGAAATGAAAGAATGCGATGCACCGGTTTCAAACAACACACGTGCAGGAAAATCGAAAACAAAACAAGTACCTCCAATCACTCGACTCGGTGTCTCCTCGGCCTGCTCCCTAGTGATGGCGTTGACCTGAGCATGCTGAGGTCCAGAATAGAACTGCTGAGACGACTGTCCGAATCGCGATGGACCAGGCTGCTGAAACGGCCTGAACTGAGTCTCACCCAATCGGGGCTGCTGAAACTGAGGGGAGAGACCCCTAGACTGACCTCCACGACCCTGAGGCTGGGCCGCGGTCTGCTGTGATCCAGCTGACGGACACACTCTAGCAAAATGCCGTACTGACCACAAATATTGCAGGAACCCTGCACACCAACACACTGCGTAGACGTATGCTTGCCACCACAGTGACCACAGAACTCAGCCCGAGAACCACTGCTACTCGAGCTGCCCGAACCAGAAGATCCAGAACCCGACTTCTTCTTTAACTACTGACCGCGGGGTCGGAACCTCTGACGGCCAGATTGCTGTGCCACCTACGGCTGCTGCTGCTGCTGAGGCTGATATGCTGACTGGGAAGACTGAGAAGACTGCGCTCCCTGACCAGTGGGACGAGCACCCTGAGCCACCTGCTGCCTACGAGCACGACGGCTACACAAACCCTCCTCAATGTCTATAGCACTATCCACTGCCTCAGCATACGTCTTGGGTTTGTTGGTCAGCGCCATCTGATATAGCTCTTCATTCAAGCCCTCAAGAAATCTAGTCCGCTTGGCCCTATCCCGGCCAGAACATGAGGAATGTACGCCAGCAACAAAGAAAACTGACGAGCACACTCCCTCACAGTCATAGAGCCCTGCTCCAGATGATCGAACTCCCGCTCCTGGGCGTTCACATAAGACTCGGGCACATACTCCTGCCGGAAAGTGGTACAGAAACTATCCCAAGATATCCCAACTCTAGTTTCCTCCAAAGTGCTAGAAGCGCCTCGCCACCAGCGCTCCGCAGCCTTCCTAAGCAGAAAAGGGTCACTAAACTCAATCGGAGACCATCATCGTACTGCACCCGATCGAAAAGGCCAATGATGTTCCAGAGCCACGAATCTGCATCCTCACTGTACTCATCACCATTAAAGACTGGAGGGTTCATCCTCTGAAACCGCCCTATCACGACATCCATCCTCTCCACAGGAGGTGCCGCAACCTCAACTTCCTCCTCGTCGCTAACACGAGTATGACTGCGAGCACTACGCCTATCCTCATTCTGTCCTGCTGATTCCTCAAACTGCCCCCTACCTCTACCACGACATCTAGGCGACATCTACGAAAACACTCAACAGGATCAAGCAAAACAGAACAGATACAACATATAACACAGAAATATGCAGCACGTAGTCACATATCCAAGCACATGCAGCACACAACACTGTGCCTAGACTCAAGTGTGATCAAAGAAATTGAGCTTATCCCAGCTTAAGCTCTAATACCAAAAATGTCAGGCCTCATGCTCACATCAGAGATAAAACATACAAACACATGCGGAAGCTACTAAAAAGCGGGTAAAATTTTCGATTTTGGCCTGACGGTTTAAAACATTATAAGTTAAAATAGTGCGATACTCAAAATAGATATCCCAATTTATAAAAACAACCAAACGCAGGCTACCAGCCAACAATACACAGAATAGTGTTAGAGTAGATGCCCAACTAGCCAACTTGTGGCGTGTGGGTTTTATAGACTCTTGTATGAAACGATCTTTATATATGATATTCGCATTTTGTTTATGACGTTCTTTATTTTCATTATGATTATAATGTTAAAATTGTGTTGGATAAAGACCTAGAATGCACCATAGTGTATGTTAGATGTGATAGTGGGTATGACGGCTATCATGAAACACATCTAATAGTCACTGTGTATTCTGAACTTGTTCCTAGTCGATTGGGCCGTCAAAATGAGGATAAGGCCGCCCGAGCTTGAGACTAGCATCTGCGATGCGAAGTACCATGTTTCATTGGTAGGGAACATTGTGATGTTCTGAGCATGCAGATGGATAGTGACCTGGTGATCTATCGAACTACCCTCGTTCGGACTTTCCAAGTGGTTACCATTTGTCGAGTGGAAAAGTTCGAGGTCTTGGTTGTACTGATTAGTCCTCACTACTCGAAACGTCATTGAGACTCTACATGATAGGCGTCTCACTTTGACCCGTTTGCCGACTCACTTGGGGTCATACGGTGGCGGGATTGGGTGAGATCCCGATGCATGTAGGATTCGATGCTTCGTTGTCGAGGATTCACCGCTCGCTCTCATGCGTGGATATCCTATGCTATCTGAGGGGATAATAGTGTATAAATCTCTGGCCAGAGTACTAGAAGTGTTTTAGGTAAATGGGTTTACCTAGTAACACTCGCGATGTCACTATTCGATCTCCAAGATGTATGCATAGCTATCGGATCTATAGCGACTCGATTTACCAATGGTCGTTGATCTGATCGGGATATATGTGTTGAAAGGACCGTACTATACGCTAAACACGACCAACTGGTTCTTGCAGGCACTATCAGTGATACCTAGGGGATCATGGCACGATGTTGCTAGGAGCTTTACCATGATCCGTTGGGCATGTCCGAAATTGTGATTTCGGAGCCACAATGGTTGTGGGCCCACGGCTAGCTGTATCTCTGAATCATTGAGGGTCACACAAGTACTAGATTCATGATTCCCGCACGGAAACTGAGTTCAATGTGTTGAGCATAGGAGGAGGATTTTAGGGAGTACGACTTCCTAAAAGTCAACAGGGGTCAAATTGTGATTTTTCGCTGTTGAGGGGCAAAACTGTCATTTTGGACTAGGTATCTGAAAAATTGTTTTTCACGTCATAACATTCAGTTTTGGAAACTGATTTGATCTGTCCGATCTGATCGATGATCGGAGCTATGATGGAACCGTGGTGAATTAAACGAACCTAATGTTAATATGGATCTGGGTTTGACCCAAGTCCATTGGGCCGGTTCAAGCCCATGATTAACTTATAATTATAAGTTACATCTAGGGCTTAATAACTTGGATGATTATTCATAACCCTAGCCTCCGCACTAGACAAATCGGCCGCCCACCTCTCTTCTCTTCTCGGCCACCACGCGCCGCCGTCGGCTCCTCCACGCGCCGCCCTTCGCCGGACTTGTTCCGGCCATTGTGAAGAGGTGTTTCCGTCCGTGCAAAATCGATCAGCTTTCTAGTGCAGGCTGATTGGAGGAAGATTGAATCCGGTCGTGGACCTGATTGACGATCTACCGCCGCCTACAGTTTGAAGTGTCGGTTTCCTCGTGAAACTGGTCGGAGCCAGGCGCCTAGACACCAGCAAGGTAATCATCTACGAACACCCTATGTATGTATGTAGATTTCCCTGAATGTATTGAACACTTTCCGGGCAAATTTTCGTTTTCCGCTGCGCCCCGGGAAGTGGGATCCGGATCCGCCACCGCTATTCCAACAGTGGTATCAGAGCCAAGCTCGGATCCTTCAATACATTGTTGCCATAATTGCATGAATCTCGAATTTCAGAATTGTAAAACAAAAATTTTTGGATCTCGGCCACGGCGCCGCCGCGCATGGCGGCGCCCCTCCCCGCGCGCATGTGCGCGCGCGATAGCAGCGCGCTTGCCGCGCTTGGCGGTCGAGAGTTGGCCGCTGTTCCGCTCATGATTGCGCGACTGGTGGCCGACCGCTTGCTGCCTCCTTCGCGCATGGTGGCGCAATCTGTCGATGGATGTTGCTGCTGGTGTTGCACAATTTTTGCGCCAAGACCAGGCGCAATGTGCGCCGTGCTCCACGCATGTCGCGGCCAGCGCGTGGCCTTGTGGGCACAATTTTTGCGCCAAGACCAGGCGCAATGTGCGCCGTGCTCCACGCATGTCGCGGCCAAGCGCGTGGCCTTGTGACGTGCACGATTTGGGGGCGGCGGCCGCCGTCCGACGACGTCTCCGGCATCGTTGCGACGGCTAATTCCTTCTAGGTTTTGTTCGGGCCTGTCACGGGCAGCCCATGAAGTTTACGGGCCGATATTCGATATCGGGCCGATTTTGGTCGATTTTGAAATTTTGAGATTTTTGGGCCTAAAATTGTTTTAAGCCCAATTTAATGCAATTAAAATTGCAAAATGTGATTTTAGTTATGAAATATGATTTTATAATTAAAATATGATTTTGTTGATTAAAATTTTAATTTTATCGACAAAATGCGATTTTATTATAAAATGCGATTTCATGATTAAAATATGATTTTGTAGTAAATAATTTGATCAATCTAATTTATGCAAGTTAATTAGATTGATTGCATGTTTGGGATGATCGAGAGCCATGTCCAATGTGTTAGGTGTATGCTTTAGGTTTTGCGATTTCGGTTTTAATATTATTGATTATCATTTTATAAAGTGGGTCTGTTTGTGGCCCGTTTCCACCCCTTAAAATTGTATCCCTTATGTGTCATGGAAATTTAATTGTAAATTACTAGACTTAGTGGGAGGACATTTGAAGATGGTGGGCCGATGACGATCAAAGATATTGAAGACCGAAGATCTGTAAAACCGGAAGCAATTGTAATAGGATTGCATTACATATTGCATTTCACCTAGGATTGGACCCAGGTCCGTGATTGGCAACCACGGACCGCATAGCTCTCGCGATCGATCATCCCAAATTTAGTTATATATTTGATATATATGTTGAATCCGCATGTTTTAAATTATGATTTAAAATTGCATGAGACCAAATATTTTCAAAATAAAATCCCTCGTTTTAAATACGATTTAAAATTTATATCAAGATAAAAGTTTATTCGATAAACTAAAGGGAATTTAAATCTGTTTAAATTATCCCTACCTTCCATCAACAATGGGTGTACGCCGATGCTACCCGCATACATGGCCCGGCTCATATTATTGAGGGGGTTATGTATGCCGGAAAGCTGTCCACGCCATTGACAATTGTTGTGAGTCGGTTGGAACTCCCTTTAACGTTGGCTCATATTATTGGGGACGTTAAGGGGACCGTCCTTCACGACTCAACATTGATGGGTCATCTTGACACGTGATAGTAAACGGCGTCATATTATTGGGCCCTTACTGGACGTGAGGTGAATAC
Organism: Dorcoceras hygrometricum; assembly: GCA_001598015.1. Lineage (NCBI taxonomy): Eukaryota > Viridiplantae > Streptophyta > Magnoliopsida > Lamiales > Gesneriaceae > Dorcoceras > Dorcoceras hygrometricum. The sequence continues at coordinate 49,095 of KQ986796.1, forward strand.
ATGGAGATTGCACCAGTTGCAATTGGAAACTACCTTTTGGGGGTCATGGTTGGCTGATATTATTCGGGACCATGATCGCTTGATTGGGCTCCGTGTACCTACTAAGGGAACTTGCTTTCCCGATTTCATTAGAGGATGGTGAAATCGTTAAAATAGTGGGAGGGTAATTCATAGAACTAAATGACCTTGTTTTATGTCTTAGCGTTATTTCATATATAGTTAGTAATGTATGTCTATTTTCTTTTCAGTATAACTGCATTTATAATGTTTTCGATCAAAAACCCACTCGCTGCTATACTGGATAGCAACAAGTTCACCGGTCTGAACTACCAAGACTGGCTTCGAAACCTCAACATTGTGTTGGCTTCGGAGAAACTTCTTTATACGATAGAGAAGAGCCCTCTGAAGGAAGCCCCTGCCGATGTGAGGATTGAGAATTTAGATTTGTGATTAATTGTTTTGATTTGGGATTAATCGCGTGTGATTTGAGGAATTTGCGTAAGGATTGAAGTTTCTGCTGATTTTCGAAAGCAGTATCGTTAGTTTAAGAAATGAGAATTATCGATTTTTTTTGGTGAAGTCAACGCTGTTCAACGTTACTGTAGTTCCTGCTGATGGATTTTGAATCAGCAGAGGTGACGTCAGCGTGACGCATGAAGATCTGCTGGTTTTGGTTTGAATTGAAGTTGCTGCTGGCAGACTTTGCGCGTAGCGTGAGATTGAGCGAAGAAGTGACGCGTGTTAGTCAACATTTTTGGAGTGTTGACTATTATTTCAGCAGATGGTTTGTGGAATCAGTTGCGAGTGCTATAGTTAGATATGATGACGTAGGCGTGACGTAATACTTGCTGCTGGTAGCGTTTGCGTTGTTTTGGTTGCTGCTGATCAGCAGGCGCGCTTGTGCGAGAGCGTTGAAGCGGCGTCGTTTGAATAAGTGGAAACGCTGCGTTTTGAGCTTCGCGTTTGAGAGATTAGCTGTTGGCAGCTTTGCTTATGGTTTGTGGAATCAGTTGCGAGTGCTATAGTTAGATATGATGACGTAGGCGTGACGTAATACTTGCTGCTGGTAGCGTTTGCGTTGTTTTGGTTGCTGCTGATCAGCAGGCGCGCTTGTGCGAGAGCGTTGAAGCGGCGTCGTTTGAATAAGTGGAAACGCTGCGTTTTGAGCTTCGCGTTTGAGAGATCAGCTGTTGGCAGCTTTGCTTACGTATGTAAAGTGACGTCGTTTGGATTAGTAGATGCGTCGTCGTTTTGAGTGATTTCTCGCGACCAGCAGATAGATTATTTTGAAGAGAGAGCTGTTATCAGCTCTTGGTTGTTT
>KQ986797.1:0-31079 GCA_001598015.1 Dorcoceras hygrometricum
GTTTGAGGTTCAGATGGAGAGTAGTAGTTCCGAACCTGATTGATTTGAAGGAGACCCTCATGAATGAAGCACATTGTAGTCGGTACAGTGTGCATCCAGGCGAGCGAAAGATGTACCATGCCTTGAAGTCTCACTACTGGTGGGCGGGTATGAAGAGCGACATTTCTGCTTTTGTTGCTAGAGGTCTGAATTGTCAACAGGTCAAGGCTGAGAGGATGAGACCTGGAGGTTTACTGCAGAGCTTGGAAGTGCCCCAATGGAATTGGGAGCATATCGCCATGGATTTCGTGACCCATCTACCTCGATAGAGTAGGGGATGTGATGCGATTTGGGTGGTGATTGATAGACTTTCGAAGTCAGCCCATTTCATTCCCTATGATGTGAGGTGTTCGATGAAAAAGATGGCGAAGCTGTACATCGACCATGTGGTTAGATTGCATGGAGTTCCGGTTTCGATAGTGTCTAACAGAGATCCGAGGTTCACTTCTCGCTTTTGGAAGAGTCTGCAAGCAGCAATGGGTTCGAGATTGGCGATGAGCACAGCCTATCACCCACAGACAGACGGACAGTCTGAGCGGACTATCCAGACTTTAGAGGATATGTTGCGAGCGGTAGTGATGGATTTCAGCGGTGGCTGGCAGGATTCACTTTCCTTGGTGGAGTTTTCGTATAACAACAGCTACCAAGTCACTATTGGGATGGCTCCGTTTGAAGCTTTGTATGGTCGAAAGTGAAGATCCCCGATTTGTTGGGAAGAAGTTGGCGAGAGACAGCTTTCTACACCGGAGTTTGTTCAGCATATGAAAGATCAAATTGATTTGATTCGGAGTAGAATGAAGGCTGCCCAAGATCGTTTCTCGAGCTATGCAAACAGAAGACGTCGACCGTTAGAGTTTGAGGTGGGCGATCGTGTGTTTCTCAAGATTTCTCCTTTCAAGAGCGTGATGAGATTCCGATTTAAAGGCAAATTGGCTCCCAGATTCGTTGGTCCCTTTGAGATTATCGAGCGGATTGGACAATTGGCTTATAGACTGAGGCTGCCCGAGGAGTTAGCCACGATGCATGACGTGTTTCATGTGTCAATGTTGAGAAAATATGAGCCGGATCCGTCCCACGTTTTGAGAACTGACGAAGTTGAGCTGGATTCTGCCTTGAGTTATGTTGAATATCCGGTGCAGATCTTGGATAGGAAGGAGAAACAGCTGAGGAACAAGATTATTCCGTTGGTGATGGTCCAATGGAGCAAGCATGGCCGAGAAGAAGCAACCTGGGAAGTTGAAGAGAAGATGAGGCAGGATTGGCCTCATCTGTTTGAGCATTGAGCGTGCAAAATCTCGAGGTAATTTTCTGGTGTTGCTTTGATTTTTGATGAGTTGTTAGTGCAGAATTGCATGTTTGATTGTTTCTTCCCTGTGTTTTCCTTTGATTTCGAGGACGAAATCTCTTAAGTTGGGGAGAATGTGAGGATTGATAATTTAGATTAGTGATTAATTGATTTGATTTGGGATTAATCACGTGAATTTTGAGGTTCCTGCCGATTTTTTAGAGTTGCGATAATTTTTGGATAATTCAGTCGTAGCAAGTTTTTGGAGCAAACTGTCAGCAGCAGGTTACTGTAGCTCCTGCTGGTGGATTTTGAATCAGCAGAGATGACGTCAGCGTGACGCAAGGAGAGCTGCTGGTTTGGTTTCGAAGTTTGAAGTTGCTGCTGGCAGATGATGCGCTTAGCGTGAGATTGAATGAGGAAGTGACACGTGTTAGTCAACATTTTGGAGTGTTGACTATTGGATTCAGCAGTTGCGTTTGTGTGTGACGTTCAGCAGATGAGTTGAGAACTAGTTGCGAGAGCTATCGATAGATTTGATGTCGTAGGCGTGACGTAACCATTGCTGCTGGTAGCGTTTGCGTTGTTTTGGTTGCTGCTGATCAGCAGGCGCGCTTTTGCAAGAGCGTTGAGAAGCGGCGTCGTTTGATTAAGTGAAAACGCTGCGTTTTGGAGCTTTGTATTTGAAGATCAGCTGTTAGCAGATTTGCTTACGTATGTAAAATGGCGTCGTTTGGATTAGTAGATGCGTCGTCGTTTTGAGAGTTTTCTCGCGACCAGCAGATAGCTGTTTTGAGGCGAGAGCTGTTGGCAGCTGATGTCTGCTACGACGTCGTTTTGGTAAGTTGGAACGGTGTAGCAATTGTAAATCATCATACACACAATGAAAGTAAAGAATGACATATAAATAAATGCGAATATCATATATAAAGATTGTCATATACAAGAGTCTATAAACCCACACGCCACAAGTTGGCTAGTTGGGCATCTACTCTAACACTGACGAGGTAGAGCTAGATCAGTCGTGGAGTTATCAGTAATATCCTTTGCAGATCGTTGGCCGAAAAGAGAAACAGTTGAGGAATAAGACCATTCCTTTGGTAATGGTGCAGTGGAGCAAACATGGAAGGGAAGAAGCTACTTGGGAGCTGGAAGAAAAGATGCAGCACAAGTGGCCGCATCTGTTTGAGTAGCCGTTGGGATATATTTTCCAGTAGGTTGTAGCTTTTGTTTGTATTTATTCCCTAGTTGTTGTAAATTGTTTGCTCAGTTATCTTGAACTCTTGGCATGAGTTAGATGAACTGCTGTTTTGGTTTTGTTGTGGTGTTGTTCTCCAGAATTGTTATTGTGATTTCGAGGACGAAATCCTTTTTAGTGGGGGAGAAATGTGAGACCTGGATTTGTTAAGTGAGATTAATCGTTGGAATTAATCGGTTTATAGAGATTTTGGTGATTTAGAATCTCTGTTTCGAGATTTGAGTTGCATTTTTAGGTCGAGAACTATAGTTAGAACGATTCTGGAAGTTTTCGTGATTTTGGTATTTTTGGGTAAAAGCTGTTTCTTGAGCTAGCAGCTGGTCGGTGGTGAAACCAGTCGAAGCGTGTTTTGGTAGTGCAGGGTATGAAACACCGTCGTTTGCGTGAAGTCTGGTTGCGCGTGTTGAAATCAGCAGATGCATTAGCGTATTTGCGTTGAGGGCTAAAACGACTGCGTTTAGATTAGTTGGCGCGACGTCGTTTCGATGTTGCGTCTGGTACCAGCTGGTGGAATCGCGTGTGTGTATCTGCTGGTTGTTCAGCAGACGCAGATGTCATCGCGGGTCAACTTTCCTGTAGCGCGAAGAGGAAACATCGTCGTTTTGTTGTTGCAACTGGATGTCCAGCAGCGAGAGATTTTCACTACTGTAGCTTGCGACTGGTACCAGCAGAGAGAAGTGTTATGCGTTGATTGTGTTCTTGCGACTGGTTACCCAGCTGCTGGTAGTGAGGATTGCGTATCCTATGCGACGTCGTTTGAGTAAGTTGGCGCGACACCGTTTTGAGAACCATCCGTTGGTTTGTTTTGCGATTGTTGTAGCGTTATTTGAGAAACCAGCAGTTGGTTCTTGTGTCTGAGAGTTGTAGTATACCTGCTGGTTTGGGATATCGATGGTGTCGATTGATTTTGTCGGTGGACAATTATTGTTTGAGTTCCAATCGTTGCTAGTGCTATTTATAGGAAGATTTGGCCTTCGATTTTAGACACCAGTTCCCATACTTAGAATATTTTCCAGCCTTTCGTTCTCTGTTTCTTCGAACCCTAGAGCACTGTTCAGCCGTGAGCTTTTCCGGCGGATTCCCGTCGTTTCCGGTGGTTGTTTTGCTCGTGCGAGGTAGCTTTGGACTCCTCTCGAGAAGCCTTATCGATTACTACCATTCTTGGGGTCTATGGTTAGCTAGAGCAAGGTCGCGAAGTTACTGTCTTGGCCGTGCGTTCGCTGGGAGCAGGTAGCTTCGAATTGTTGTAAGATCTTGGCTTTAGTGTATTGTTTTAAGCTGTCGATTGTGTAGTATTGATGGGATTGAGTGCTGGTTGAGAGTGTCTCCCGGCCGTGAGTTCTGTGCTGGTATCCAGTAAGATTTATGTTGTGTATGCTGTTGGTTAACAGGCTTTTACCAGAGTCTTCGGGATTTCTTTCAGTGCTGGTTGTAGTTCAGAGGTATTGTATTTAAGGTACGGATCTGAGCTTGATGTAGCTGGGAATTGGCATGAGATTGAATGCTAGATGGCTGTGGTGTATTGAGGTGGATGTTGCTGTGTGCATACGTGATTTCTGTTGATTGTTTAGCTGCCCTGTTATGCATACACGCATTTCCCAGATTTCATTCATATTGTTATTACAGCCATTGTTTGTATCTTGTATTGCTGTTGTTGATTCTTACCAGGATGCGAGGGCGAGCGGCAATACCGCACTCTCATCTCCCTGCTGGGATCGTTAGCCACCATGCGCCGAGTGGTTAACTACCACAGTTCATGGGCGAGGCAACGGCAGGTTGAGTTGGTTGATGCATCCGGTATTTGGGTGTTGTATAACGGCGAGTGGCTCATTACCACACTGTGAACACACCCCGTGTCCACTATACGTTGTTGATGATTCTTGGAGCTATGTTTGAGTTCCTTAGCTCCCTTGAGGGTCGAGCTTTCCGTTGTTATCCGGTGTCTCATGCATAGCATCTGTATTTTTATCTTATGCTTTTCCTTAGCTGTTATATTTGCTCTCCGTACATGGGTTTGACCCCATGTCCCTCTGGGGCTTGGTTTGTTTCCTTGTTTGTGTTGTTTTCAGGAAACCCAGGTTTTACAGCTGGTCGTGGCTTTAACCCAGCTGGTGGTTCCCCAGGAGGTGGCTAGTGTGTCCCAGTTGCATATAGCATACTTATATTTAAGTATCAGTCAGCCAGGGGGATGCCCTGCGCTTCGTCGTTGTACCCGTAGGGGAGTCTGATACATGTTTTGGTTGTTGTATGTTATATTGTGGTTGTTGGATTTTAAACTGGGATCTATTTTGAGTATCGCTCTATTTTTAATTATATGTTTTAAACCGTCGGGCCTAAACGCGAAAATTTTATCCACTTTTTGATAAGCTTCCTCATGTGTTTGGGTTTTTACTCTGTTTGGAGCACGAGGCCTGACAACAGCAACTCATAAACATGCAGTATGTCAAAACATGAATGCATGAGGGCTATCAAAGAAGCAGTCATCTAGGCCAACAAGTCAGTTGGAAAATCAAAGGCGAGCCTCTATACCACGCACAGCCAATCAGCCCGTGGAAATCATCGGTCCGTGATCTTCAGAGCTGGCCACTCAATTACCCATCACAGCTCGGTGGTATTCAGACACGATGAATCAGTCGGTCACCACTCCGATGATAGAGTTGGACCTTTCAGGCATGACACATCTGTCTGCCGACCACAACGTGTCTCTTTCTTGGGTTCTCAATCAATCAATAGGCTCAATGTGAGACCTGTGTTTTCGCAATCAGCTGTTGGTCGATGTGCTTGGCGTAGCCATAGAATTTGCCTAAGTGTTGGAATCAGCAGTTGGAAAGATATTATCAGTAGTAGTGGGAATCAGTTGGGGCAACAGTGCTTTGTTAGATTTCAGTCGTTGCGTTTTGGTAGGAAGCAGCAGCAATGCTGACGTGGATTTCAGTCGTTGGTGTATTAGCGCGTATCCAGCTATTGCGAGAGACCAGCTGTTGCGAGTGATCAGCTGTTGGTATTTTAGTTGCGATGATCAGCAGAGAGCGCTAAGGGACTCTGAAGCGACGACGTTTTGTGAACATGAACCAGCTGTTGGTTTCGTTAGCGTGTTTTGTAGCGGGTAGCGAAACTATGTCGTTTTGATAAGTTGGAACGATAGCGTTTTGAGTGGAGCACTTTGTACCAGCTGTTGGTTATGATAGACATCAGTTGTTGAGAGATTTGGTGCGTTGTTTTATTCAGCTGCTGGTTTGTTGATCAGCTGTTGGTAGCGAGGTGACGTTTCCCTCTGTGACATCATTTTGTTAAGTTGGTGCGACGCCGTTTAGCCTTAGTGTTGTTTGAAAGATTCAACTGCTAGTTGATATAACAGCGATAGGTAATAGCTGGTGCGAGATTTCAGCAGCTGGTTGGGAATATTAGTTGTGATAACTGATTTTGTCGGTGGAATCTGTTCCTGCTTCTGTCAGCTGTTGAGAAGTGTATTTAATATGGGACTTAGCTGCTGTTCTTTATTATTGTTTCCCCGATACTTAGAAATATTTTCCCCCGATTCCCAATCTCTGTCGAACCCTAAGTACTGTTCACCGTAGCTTTCCGCCGTCGATTCCCGTTGTTTCCCATCTCTGTTTTGAGCAAGATCGGTGGCACTGCACTCCTTGAGAGTTGCTTTTTCTATTGATACCACTTTTGGAGGTTGTGGTTGGCTGGAAACGAGTCGCGAAGTAGCTGTATTTGGCCTTGAGTTCGAGTGTGCAGGTAGCGCTTTGAATTAATTGATAAGATCTTACCTTAGGCTTTGAATTGGGCTTCCTGTTGAGTTGTTAGGTAGGATAATTGCTGGTTTGAGTTGTAGCTCCCAGCCGTGAGTTCTGTGTTTAGCGTCCCTTGAGAATTATGCTTTGTTGCTTCGTTCAGGTTACATATCAGATTTCTCGGGACCCCCTGTGTGGTAATTGTTGCATAGAATATCGTGGTACGGATGTTGAGCTGGTTACAACGTTGAGATTTGGCATGGATGAGTGTTGTGCTTGCTGTTGTGTTGTTCGTGTATGCTGTTCAGTGTTTACTGCTTTCTGTTTTATGCATACACGCATTATACTCGTTGCATGCAGATCTCTATTGTTGTCGTGCCTTGCATTGTTTGTATTGTTTGAATTGTATGTGCTAGGGTACAGATTTGTGAGCGGAGTGGGTAGCTCCCACACCTCACGCGTTTCTTCTCTCCCTGCTGGTATGGTTGGCCACCGTGAGCGGAGTGAGTAGCTCTCACACCTTATGGGTTGGGCTACAGCAGGTTGAGTATTGATGTGGGCGAAGTGAGTAGCTCTCACACCTCATATCTTGGCACCTGATTCCAGTTGTTGAGTTATCTTTGGAATCCTTTGGCTCCCGGTGTTCGGTTGCAGCCTTGATCTCATGCATGGCATTTGAATTCTATCATAAGCTGTTTCAGTTGCTCTCCATACTGGGGTTTGACCCCGAGGTCCCTCTGGGGCTGTTGTGTTTGTTGCCAGTGTTTGTTTTCAAGTATCCCAGGTTTTACAGCTGGTCGTGGTTTTAGCCCAGCTGGAGGAGCCCCAGGTGGAGGATAGAGTGTCCCAGTTAGTATAATATATATGTATCAGTACTGTTAGCCAGGGGATGCCCTGTGCTCTGTTGTATTCGGTTGTGTTGGTACTGTACTGTTTTACTTTGGCTTGTAGCCTTTGCTTGTTTTGTGTAAACTGGGATATTTATATTTTGAGTATTGCACTATTTAAATTATGTTATCTTTCCGTCAGGCCAAAATTTTAACCACTTTTTATTTGCTTCCGTTTGTTTTTGCGTGGTTTATCTCTGATGTGAGCACGAGGCCTGACACTCAATATGTATGCATGTATGCCATGAAATTCAAATCTGATTTCAACATGCACAAATTACGTAAACAGAACATATAAATTCAGGTATGAGCCACAACTGTTCACGTAAAGCATAATAATCACACAAACAGATTCCACAGAGCATCATTCATGCTTCAAAACACTACACGCTTATGCCAAAGCTGTAACCAGAAGCTCAATTCGTACCTCAACTGTGAGACCTGGAATTTAAGAAAGATTAAATTGAGGAATTAATCGGAATTTTAAGGAATTCAGATTTCTGTGTGAGAAATCTGGTGATTCAGCTTTTGTTTGGGCGGCTTCGTTTGCAGTTTTGGGGCTTGATTTCATGTTTGGAACAAATTTGAAAATTTGAATATTTTCGAAATTCAGATTTCAGGATTTTGGTGAAGTCTGGTTGGTGATTTTCAGATTTCTCCTAGAGATGTTATGCTATGAGTTACGGGTTTTCACTGGGTGAAATCCGTTTGTAATTTGGGGTCGAATCGAGGGATTTGCTGTGAGAAATCGGTTCGTGGGAGAAATCTGAATCGCTAGTATTCAGAAGTCTGTTAGCGGGTGTTTGTGGCGAGAAACAACCCGTCGTCGTTTAGCGTTCAGGGTGAGATCTGTTCGATTAGTGGTAAAATCTGGTCGCTGGACGTTTGCATGGTTGCCCGCGTATTTGGTAGTGCAAGGAACAATACATTGTCGTTTTCGTATTTCAGACGTCTCGTTATTTGGTGAAGTCTGTTATCGCTGGTATTTGGTTGTTCGTAGCGTGTTTTGTAGCGTATGTATTGATACGCCTTTGTTTAGGAGAAATCTATTATGCGCTAGCGGTAGAAATCTGCCCAGAGTCTGCTCGTGTGTTTTTGTGTTGATTTCAAAACGTCGTCGTTTGATTTAGCTGGTACGACGTCGTTTAGCTGTAGCGCTAGCGCGAGGGATCTGTTGCGCGAGAGAGATCTGTTGAGCGTGGTGGTGTGAGTGATGCGACGCCGTTGGGATACGTTGAAGCGACTTCGTTCGCTGTGGTATGTTGGCGTGTTCAGATGTCTCCAATGCGTCACCGTTTTAGTTTAGCGCTAACCTTCCGTAGTACGAAGAGATCTGTGTGTTACGACGCATTTTGCTTTCAGATTTCTCGAGTGGTGAAGTGTCCAGATTTCTCCAGCGGATTCTGCGCGACGTCGTTTGGGGTTTAATTAAGATCTGTTAGCGGACTAAATTATTTGAGCATATTTCAACGTTTTGTGTTGACCGGTTTTGATTAGCGAGGTCCTCGATACGTTGCCGTTTTGTTAGTTTAGCGTTTGTTAGCGTGAACGCTGAAGATTTCAGATTTGTGTGTGAGCGCTGGTCCCAAGTTCAAGAAATCTGTTTGGTGATAAAATATGATGCAGGAATAAGTGTTCGTCGCTGATGGACTTTAACAGTAGCGATTGGCTGGAGGATTTTATATACCAGTGTTTGTAAACACTTAGCATATTTTTCCCGAACCCGATATTTTCCATTGTCTTCCTCGATAACCCTCTTCGGCTACTGTTCATGCGAAACCTTTCTCGTTTTATTGTCGCCGATTTACGCTATTGTTTGATACAAGATTTACGATGCTGAGTTCGTTCTGCTAAGAGCTTTCGATTTCTACCATTTTGGAGTTTTAGATCGACGTGTGGAAGAAGAGCGAAGGAGCTGCCGTTCTATGTATTTTCGCAGATTCCAGTCGATAATTCTCCAGATTTGTTTGAGCTTCTGGGTAAGTATTTTCTCGCCGTTTTAAGCTTAGTTCCTGCTATAGAGGTTGGGTTGAGTGGTAGAATCCGATTTCAGTTATTAACTGTAGGCATGTAAATTGTAGAAGTCTAGATTTAAGCTGATTTGCCAGGTTCCTTAACAGATTCAAGTGTTCGAGCAGCTTTGTGAAGTTTTTGCAGTTAGCCGTAAGGAATCTTAGTTGAGCAGGCCTTTGGTATTGGGCCTGGGTGGAATCTGTTTGAGGAAGTTGCTGTGTAGAGGTACGAATTGAGCTTGTAATTCAGCTTCGATATAGGCATGGGAATGTGTTAAGTGTGTATTGTACAACTGCATCTGGTATTGGTGTTGAGGCGTAGTTGTGTGTATTCTATAATGTCTATTGGCTGAATTGTCATGCGTATTGCTTGTTGTGGCTTGAGCTGGTTGTATCCTGCATGGTTATATTCTTGTTGTGTGGCCATATATGCGTATTAAAGTGTGTTGTTGCATGTAGTTATTGGCATTTCAAGCATCCATTTCATGTTGAGCATTGTAATGCATCTGCATAGCATATCGGGCCCTTTATTTCTTTGACAGCCATGCTATATATATGTTGCTCTGTTGGAGCATTTCTCTCGTGGTGCGGTGCAGTGTGGCATAACCACGATTGAGTGCATCTGGAGGGTGCGGTGAGACGTTCTCATAGCCCTCAGTTGCAGTGACCTGGATAGAGGTTGGCTGGTGTTTGTGTTACACTAGCAATTTCGTGCGACCCGGCGGGTGGCGCCCGCGAGGTTGTTGACGATGAGCCACTCTATTTTCCACGGGATGCGATCGGGTAGCTTCCGAAGCCCGGTGATGTGTCACATTTGCTGTTGTACCGTTCGTTTGGCCTTCCGGTTGTTACCGATGATACTTGTACCGCTCATGCATTTGCACGACATGATACATTGCATGCTATATCCTTTTGCTGTATTAGGCTGCTCTTCGTACTGGGGTTTGACCCCGATGTCCCTCTGGGGCTGGTTGTTTTGTTTGTCTGCTTGTTGTTCAGGTCTCCCAGGTTATTCCGCTGGTCTTGGTGTTGATCCAGCTGGAGGTGCCCCGGGTGGTGTGTAGAGTGTCCCAGTTAGCGTATAGCATATATGTATCAGTTGTATTAGCCGGGGAGTGTCCTGTGCTTTGTGTTTTCTGTTGTTGTATTAGCTGGCTGGTACTTGTTGAATGCTATACTGTCGTATTATGGCTGTTAGCCTTGCGTGTTTTTATTAAACTGAGATATTTTAATGTATTGTGGTAATTTAAAATTATGTTTTCTTCGTCAAGCCAAAAGCGAAAATTTTAGCCACTTTTTAAAGTGCTTCCGCTATGTTTTAAGTGATTTAACTCTGTGTCGTGCACGAGGCCTGACATCAACGCTCAGATTCTACCTCAACAGACCTCACCAGGACACGGCAACACAGCCTTCACAAATCTACTCCTTCGCTGGTCTCGGCAAACACAACAGGAACTGCCTGGGAACTCAAATCTGTCAAGACATCTCATAACTTAGCTCAAATCTGAACTTCTACACCTTACTGCCTACGGTTAAAACTCATAACTGGTTCGAACTATCAACACTGGTTCTAACAACTAGAACTAAGCTCAAAACAGTAAGGAACTCTTACCCAGAAGCTCAATTCGTATTAAGGAATTTCTTGAGTCAACTGTCGCAGAAATTCACGAACACATAGATTCCTTCGTGCTCCTCCTACGCGTCGAATCAAGTCGCCTAACTGGTAACAATCGAAAGAGCTAAGCAAGACGAGTTCAGCGCCACCAGTATTGCTCCAAAAAACGGCGGAAATCGACGACAAATTGGAGAAATAGTTCTCGGTGAACAGTAAGGGTTTCGAGGGTATCAGTGAAGGAGATAGGAAATATCGTGTTCCAAAAATACGCTAAGTGTCGATCAGCACTTGTATTTAAATCCTCGAATCCAGCTTCTGTTTTTTATCAACTCGGAACCCATCTTGCACTACAGCAGGAATCCTCACTACTGAATCCAGCGTTCACTCACAGCTGGCTCAGCTGTCACGAATCAGACTTCGCTACATTCCTCTAACGCATAACAGCAAATGACGTCGCGCTAACTAATCAAAATGACGTAGCAGAGCTTCAACAGCTGGAACAGATCTCACTCGCTAGCAACATCTGAACAGCGCTAACAACAGCAGTCAACTCAGATGTGTTGACCAACACATGGCAGCTTCTCGCACCCGCACGCTAACGCAACAGATGTCTCTCGCTACTCTCATATCAGCGCTTGCTAGCTACACAACACCGTTGACTAGCGTTGACATCTGAATCACGCCACTGCTGAGAACTCACATCTGAATGCTCACCAATTCCCACGCAAAAACGTTGCTGGCCCATCTTCTTCCAGCGATGATCCTCAAGTCCGAATTACTACTGGAATCACATATCTTATCGGAAGACTCAACGAATCAACTCCAAATTCAACACAAATTTCTCCCGATAGCGCCTAGCGACTCAAAGCTGAACAAATGTAAACCAAAATCTGAAATTCGAAAATAAATAACTCTCGATTAATCAAAATTTTCGAATCTCAATCCTCACATTCTCCCCATCTTAAGAGATTTCATCCTCGAAATCAAAGGCAAACACAGGGAAGAATTTACCAAAACATCAAAACTCACCAACACAACTCCACTGTCAAAGCTCAAACAGATGAGGCCATTCTTGTCTCATCTTCTCCTCTACTTCCCAAGTAGCTTCTTCTTGGCCATGTTTACTTCACTGGACCATCACCAACGGAATTACCTTATTCCTCAACTGCTTCTCCTTTCTATCCAGAATCTGAACTGGATATTCAACATAACTCAAGGCAGAATCTAGCTCAACTTCATCAGTCCTCAATACATGGGAAGGATCTGACTCATATTTTCTCAACATTGACAAATGAAAAACATCATGTATCGCTGCTAATTCATCAGGCAGCTGCAATCTATAAGCCAACTGTCCAATCATCTCAACAATTTCAAAGGGACCAACAAATCTAGGAGCTAATTTGCCCTTAAATCTGAACCTCATAACACTCTTGAAAGGAGAAATCTTAAGGAATACTCGATCACCAACTTCAAATTCCAGAGGTAGGCGTCTTTTGTTAGCATAGCTAGTGAAGCGATCCTGTGCAGCTTTCATTCTACTTCGAATCAACGAAACCTGATCTCTCACAAACTCAGGGGTCGAAAGCTGTTTCTCACCAACTTCTTCCCAACAAATCGGAGATCTACACTTGCGACCATACAACGCTTCAAATGGAGCCATCCCGATAGTCACTTGGTAGCTGTTGTTGTAAGAAAACTCCACTAGGGATAGCAAATCCTGCCAGCCACCATCGAAATCCATCACAATTGCTCGCAGCATATCTTCTAAAGTCTGTATGGTCCTCTCAGATTGGCCATATGTCTGAGGATGATAAGCAGTGCTCATCGCCAATCTCGAACCCATAGCTACTTGCAAACTCTTCCAGAATCTAGATGTGAATCTTGGATCCCTGTCTGACACTATCAAAACAGGCACTCCATGCAATCTAACCTCATGGTCGATGTACAATCTCGCCATTTTCTTCATCGAACACCTCACATCATAGGGAATGAAATGGGCTGACTTCGAAAGTTTATCAATCACCACCCAAATTGCATCGCATCCCCTACTCTATCGAGGTAAGTGAGTCACAAAGTCCATGACAATGTGCTCCCAATTCCTCTGTGGCACTTCTAAACTTTGCAACAGTCCACCAGGTCTCCTTCTCTCAGCCTTGACCTGCTGGAAATTCAAACATCGAGCAACAAAACCAGAAATGTCGCTCTTCATGCCTTCCCACCAGTAGTGAGACTTCAAGGCATGATACATCTTCCTCTCGCCCGGATGCACACTGTATCGACTACAATGTGCTTCATTCAAAATAGTCTCTTTCAAATCAATCAGGTTCGGAACCAGCAATCTTCCTCGAAATCACAAACAACCATCAGAAGTAACAGTAAAATCGTCATACTGACCATTCTGAGCTTAATCTTCAATTCATGGATATAAGGATCAGTCCTCTGTGCTTCTCTGATGTCACTCACAATCTGTGGTTCAACCTGAATAGAAGAAACTATGAAGTACCGATCACTAGGCTGAAATCGCCAACCAGAAGTACCCAACTGCTCGTGAACTCTCGAGATACTCAAAGATGTTAACATCACAGGCTGAATTTCCTACTCAAAGTATCGGCTACTAAATTCATCCGTCCAGGCTGATACTGAATCTCACAATCAAAGTCCTTGAGCAACTCCATCCAACGACGCTGTCTCATATTCAGATCCGACTGAGTGAAGATATATTTCAAACTCTTGTGGTCTGTGTACACCACAAACTCCTCACCATACAAATAGTGACGCCAGATCTTCAAGGAAAAAAAAATCGCTGCCAATTCTAAATAGTGAACAGGGTATCTCGTCTCGTGGGGTTTCAACTGTCGAGACGCATACGCAATCACGTACCCGTTCTGCATCAAAACACATCCTAAACCACTCAATGATGCATCGGAGCAAACAACGAAACCTCCAGATCCCGATGGTAAAGCCAACACAGAAGCAGTAGTCAACTTCTCCTTAAGTGTCTGGAAACTTGACTCGCACTCATCAGTCCAAACAAACTTCCTATCTTTCTGAGTCAACTGCGTCATTGGCCTGGCTATCGAAGAGAACTTCTCAATAAAACGCCTATAATATGGATTCACCGTCCCGATATGGATTCAAATGGCTTACAACTCCGATCTTTTCCATTCAAAATTTCTTTTTTTTCCTTTTGTGAACAAGCCAACCAAATTTGGGACGACAGTTCCGTATACCGAAGACGCTCATGAAAGATCGGTGATTTTCATAATCATGCAACTTCAGAAAATCTCCATATTCATGGTCCTCTTCGAGTATCAACCGGATACCGAATCAATCATTGCGGCCATATTTATCTATCTTGAGCAGTAATAAGGTCAGTGGGATTTTGTTATGTATTCATTCTAAACTATATGATTGTTCATGATATTTTCCTTTCTGAAATTATAATTCGAGCATTTGTTTCGTGTCAAATTTGTGTTATGATTCATGCTATGCATGCCAGTAGTCTTTGCTCTGTCTTAGTGCTGATATGAATCGAATTGATATGGGAATACATAATTCTGCACTCTGAATCATATGATATGATTAAGGCCTCGCCCCCTTAGAGGAGTAAAAATTAGGAACTGATCAGTAGTACTCAGAATTCTGTACTCTGAATCACTATGTGATTAAGGTCTCGTCCCCTTAGAGGAGTAAAAATTAGGGACTGATCAGTAAACCATAAAGTCGAGGAATATCAGTGCTACTTGTTCTTTGCTCTGTTCAGTGTTCTTGAAATGTTTCCAAGTTCAGTTTAGTTGTATATATATGTATATTTTTGTTATACTCGAATGGTTCCCCCACTTGCTGAGTGTTTTCCCAAACACTCACCCCTTATTTTCCACACAGATAAGAATGAATAACGGATTGAAGCGGATAAACAAGACATGTTTTAGGTCTGGTGAAGAGTTATTTAATTCTTGCTCTTTCGCTTCCGCATTTATGTTATTCAAGTTGTAAAGACAATCATTTTGATTATATAATAGACTGGTTTTGAGCTGCACTACGAGGCTAGATGTTTTGTAATGAATAATTATTAAACATCGCCGGGGTTCACGTCCAGGCCCGTTCTCGGGACGTGACATTTTAGTGGTATCGGAGCTAACCAGGTTCATAATCCGACCGGGAAAATCGAGCAGAAAGAGTTTCGATTTCATCCGAAGGAATAAGTTTACCGAAAAATCATCATTATTCGGAAAGTTAAATTTCTTCCTGAAGTGATTCTTTTTGCGAAAATCTAAATTATATTCAAACATTCATATCTCTTTTTGAAATTTCAATTTGATCCGAAAATTTCCATTTTATTCCAAACTTTCCTATTCATCCGCAAAAGTTCATTTCATCAGATTTTTTCTGATTTCATTCGGAAAGTTCAGTTACATCTTAAAAAATTTTTGGTGTCATCCGATTTTTTTTTGGAATCTTTTAATTTTTCCGGAAAATTTTCCTTTATTCGGAAACCTTCTATTCCATCCTCTAGAATTCATAAGATTTCTCATCGATAAATATTTTTCTTAATCCGGATAAAAGTTTAGTTCACCAGCTAGCTTTCTTTGATCTGTTTGAGTTAGTTTCTCCAAAAGAATTTCCTTACCAGGTTTAGTTTTTTTAATTCATTTGCTCTACAATAATCTTTTTTTCTTCAGATCAACAAATCATTACAGCTTACCTACATGAAATAATATGGAATTCTCCTATTGTATTTTCATCATCACTTATTTCATAGATGATTCCTTCTGCTTCCCGTATCATGCTACAATCACACCATAATTCGCCATTATTTAGCCAAATAATGCCTAATTGTGACCATAAAGTGGTATTTAATGGCCATAAAATGTGACCCTTCAACCTCCCCAACATCTTGTATATATAGAACACTTCAAAGATGAATAAATTCACTGTATAAAAATCAATAAATCCTGTCAAAATCGTTCAAGAGGCAGCCCCATTTCAAAAACAAAAGGTGGATGTTTTGAGTATTCCAGCATCAGTCTGAAGGCCTAGTCCAGAACCTTTTGCCACTGCTCCAGTTATTAGAACCCGATCTCCACAGTCCAGAATATGCTACACTATGTACTAGGTATAAATTGCATTCCAATCCAATGGTTATAGTTTTTAAATCAAATTCGCAAGAATGTTGGACCGATTACATGTGAGGAAACTGCATCTTCTATTTATCATCCTAAACTGATTTCGAATGACCTCTATATCAGATCTCCACCGTTCAGGGTTTACTTCATTATGTCTTACATATGTTGTCCAAATTTCATTCTAATCCAACGGTTAGAGTTTTGTGAAACTCCTTTTCACTAATTCTGTACAGATTCCATACGATAAATCTTAAAACTCTTGTCCATCGCTTTGAAACAGTTACAAATTTCCTTGAAATAAGATCTCGACCGTTCAAAACTTATTTCATCATATTTCATATATTCCGTTCAAATTGTATCCTGATCCAAAGGTTCGATTTTACCAAAATACCTTTTCAATTCTACTGTACCGACTATTTACGACAAAATTATAGCTTCGATTCACCGTCCCGATATGGATTCAAATGGATTACAATTCGATCTTTTCCATTCACAATTTATTTTTTTTCCTTTTGTGAATAAGCCAACCAACTTTGGGACGACAGTTCCGTATACCGAAGATGCTTATGAAAGATCGGCGATTTTCATAATTATGCAACTTCAGAAAATCTCTATAATCGTGATCATCTTCGAGTATCAACCAGATATAGAATCAAGCATTGCCACCATATCTATCTATTTTGAGCAGTAATCAGGTCAGTGGGATTTTGTTATGTATTCATTCTAAACTATATGATTGTTCATGCTATATTCCATTCTGAAATTATCATTCGAGCACTTGTTTTGTGTCAAATTCGTGTTATGATTCATTCTATGCATGCCAGTAGTCTTTGCTCTGTCTTAGTGCTGATATGAGTCGAATTGATATGGGAATACATAATTCTGCACTCTGAATCATATGATATGATCAAGGCCTCGCCCCCTTAGAGGAGTAAACATTATTGACTGATCAGTAGTACTCAGAATTCTGCACTCTGAATCATTATATGATTAAGACCTTGTCCCCTTAGAGGAGTAAAAATTAGGGATTGATCAGTAAACCATAATGTAACGCCTAGAAATTCCTGACTAGGTAGAAATGAGTGCATGAGTAGAGGAAAAATATTTTTAGATGATTACATGCCATTTTATATGATTTATATATTATTTTATGTTGCATGGTATGCATGTTGAAATAATATGGAATTCTCCTATTGTATTTTCATCATCACTTATTTCATAGATGATTCCTTCTGCTTCCCGTATCATGCTACAATCACACCATAATTCGCCATTATTTAGCCAAATAATGCCTAATTGTGACCATAAAGTGGTATTTAATGGCCATAAAATGTGACCCTTCAACCTCCCCAACATCTTGTATATATAGAACACTTCAAAGATGAATAAATTCACTGTATAAAAATCAAGAAATCCTGTCAAAATCGTTCAAGAGGCAGCCCCATTTCAAAAACAAAAGGTGGATGTTTTGAGTATTCCAGCATCAGTCTGAAGGCACTGTCCAGAACCTTTTGCCACTGCTCCAGTTATTAGAACCCGATCTCCACAGTCCAGAATATGCTACACTATGTACTAGGTATAAATTGCATTCCAATCCAATGGTTATAGTTTTTAAATCAAATTCGCAAGAATGTTGGACCGATTACATGTGAGGAAACTGCATCTTCTATTTATCATCCTAAACTGATTTCGAATGACCTCTATATCAGATCTCCACCGTTCAGGGTTTACTTCATTATCTTACATATGTTGTCCAAATTTCATTCTAATCCAACGGTTAGAGTTTTGTGAAACTCCTTTTCACTAATTCTGTACAGATTCCATACGATAAATCTTAAAACTCTTGTCCATCGCTTTGAAACAGTTACAAATTTCCTTGAAATAAGATCTCGACCGTTCAAAACTTATTTCATCATGTTTCATATATTCCGTTCAAATTGTATCCTGATCCAAAGGTTCGATTTTACCAAAATACCTTTTCAATTCTACTGTACCGACTATTTACGACAAAATTATAGCTTCGATTCACCGTCCCGATATGGATTCAAATGGATTACAATTCGATCTTTTCCATTCACAATTTATTTTTTTCCTTTTGTGAATAAGCCAACCAACTTTGGGACGACAGTTCCATATACCGAAGATGCTTATGAAAGATCGGCGATTTTCATAATTATGCAACTTCAGAAAATCTCTATAATCGTGATCATCTTCGAGTATCAACCAGATATCGAATCAAGCATTGCCACCATATCTATCTATTTTGAGCAGTAATCAGGTCAGTGGGATTTTGTTATGTATTCATTCTAAACTATATGATTGTTCATGCTATATTCCATTCTGAAATTATCATTCGAGCACTTGTTTTGTGTCAAATTCGTGTTATGATTCATTCTATGCATGCCAGTAGTCTTTGCTCTGTCTTAGTGCTGATATGAGTCGAATTGATATGGGAATACATAATTCTGCACTCTGAATCATATGATATGATCAAGGCCTCGCCCCCTTAGAGGAGTAAACATTATTGACTGATCAGTAGTACTCAGAATTCTGCACTCTGAATCATTATATGATTAAGACCTTGTCCCCTTAGAGGAGTAAAAATTAGAGATTGATCAGTAAACCATAATGTAACGCCTAGAAATTCCTGACTAGGTAGAAATGAGTGCATGAGTAGAGGAAAAATATTTTTAGATGATTACATGCCATTTTATATGATTTATATATTATTTTATGTTGCATGGTATGCATGTGTTATTTTTCAGCCTGCTTGAGTTACAGAAGCGTGGACGAGATTAGGGCCGACCTAAATGAAAATAATTTGTGATTTTTAAGTTATGGGATTTTTTAGAATGAAATTATTTATTTTAAGTAACAAGTTCTGAAAATTTGAGTCTTTATGATTATTTTGGAGGGGAACCCGTTTTTCGCCTATACGGGCTGATATATTGAATTTTAAGGTGTTTTAAATTTGGAGGAGGCTTCAATTTTGAAATTCAAACCCTTTTCATGGCCTAGGTAGAGTTTTAGTTATACTTTTAACTAAAGAGAGGGGGTAGCATGTCTTTTTCCACTTCTTATACTTAATTAAATGATAGGGGTAAAATTATGTCACATGGTATTATTTATAAACACCAAACTTAACCACAATCTAGCCCTAGATCATCAACCAGCCGTACTCCCCTTCCCTTCCAACACAAAAATTCGAATTCCTCCATCCTTGGTGAAGCTTGGAGATCCAAATCCGGTGGTGCCCCGATCTCGCGTCTACAACGTCGGTAACTCGCAAAAATCTACTCCAACCAAACCAGGCATGTGATATCAACTTATTTTCTCACCATTTAAACTATATTATACTGTTTTCATGAAAATTTGGTGTGAATTGAATGTGTTTATCCAGATCTATATCTCCTTGTTCAAGTTTCATGCATGACACGAAAGTGCTTTCACGTTTCTCAACTTTATCTCATGTTGTTGCCGTTTGTGAAAGGTACAGGGGTCATGGCTCTGGCTAGATTGATGAGTGAGGGTCTTAGGAGGTTCCTGGTGGTCCATAGGTGATGATAAGTTGGCTAGATCATGGCTGGATCGGGACTTGACGTGCGGCCGCAAGGTATCACACGTCGTGGGTGGGCTGATAGATTCAGGTGCGTCGTTCGTGAGGTGTGGTGCACGGTTGGGGCCGTGGTTGGTTCCTATTGCATCGACTGGACCTGGGGGTGGTCCAGTCGGTGGGGATCCGGCCAGGGTGGCCGGAGCAGAGAGGTCGACGTGTGTTTGTGGCGGCTGGTCGCGGCGGCGTCGAGGTGAACATTACATGGGAGTAGGGTTTTTGGTGGTTGGTTCGGTTCAATTGAACCGGTTTGGTTGGTTCGGTTGGACCTGGTCGATTAGCCGAGTCTCGAGTCAAAATATTTTAAAGTTGGTCCAAGTTATTTTAATTATGGACCTGTTATTTTTAATTTTAAGTCCAAGGTCCAATTTTAAAGAAAATAGCCAGATTTTTTAAAATTGAGTCAAAATTTTAAAATAATTAAAGTTATGCTTATTTTTAAGTTTTTAGCCAAAATTGGAGCCTTTGAATTTTTTATTAAGTCAAAATCGATTTTTTGGGATTTTTAATTTGGTCAAAATCGGCTTTTGGGGTCAAAATTGATTTAAAATGATTTTTAAATAAAAGGGGTGAACATTCGTTTCATCGTCTGAGTTAGGAGTGATGTTTAGTCTAGAAGTAGTGAGTCAGACTTCTGAACCATTCCTTAACCGAAGTAGAAAAATGTAGAAGCCCGTAAATGTATATTTAATCATATATGTAGTATGCTATGTACGTAAATGTTTTAAAGGAAAGGATTAAATATACATTAACGGGCTAAACTTTTAAACTTGCATAATTTTACGAAATGCATGCATCATGAATGTTAAAGGCATGTTCTTTTAAAAAGACAAAACCCGAAGGATTGAATGATTTGTGACAACTTAAGATGAATGTATGATGAGCTTATGGATCCATGTGTGATATCATGGTGAAGTGGCGACTTATGATCTTATGGATCCATGTGTGATATCATGGTGAAGTGACAGCTTATGGATCCACGTGTCGATATCGTGGTGAAGTGGCAACATATAGGTGTGACATATAGGGATCCCGGCTCGAGGTTGGATGAACCACACCGCCACGTATGTTGGTTTATACATTGATCAATCGACTATGGTCACACTTCAGGATACGACTCATATGTTTTTCATGTTACGTTATGCCATGCCTTATATGTTATATGATATTTTATGATATGAAATGTATGAAGCAATGTTTTAAGATCATGCACGCATTCATGTTTTTAACGTTATTTTATTACAATAATGTGCCTGCATGCTATTTTATTAGTATGTACTTTGTTATGATATACGACAGAGCATGCTGAGCCTCTAGGCTCACTAGGTTTAAATGATGTAGGTGATGATCCTGCTGAGTTTACACCGACTGGCGGTGAGGACATCCTAGCGCCTGTTGCAGCAGTACCCCTTGACTGCAGCGATGTGTTTTTGAGATGATACAGTTTTGGATGTTGGTTTTAAATTTTTTTACTTTCAGTATTTTACTCTACAGTATGGATGTTTTAACGTTTTTTTAAAATATTCCTTTCCCTTATCCATGTTTGGAGTATGGATGAGAAATGTTTTAAAAGGGGAGGAGACACAGTTTAAGTTTAAGTATTCCGCACATTTAAAAAAAAAAAATTTTTTCTAGAGTCTGGTTCGTTGAAGTTGGTATCAGAGCGGTGGTTCTGGTGGGGTACTAGCCTGCTGCGTGGAGCTCAGAAGTCGCGCTACCAGTCTGTGAGTTTTACTGTTTTATGATTTATGTTTATGATTACATGTTGCATGTGTTTTAGTTATGTATGAGTTTGGCCTTAGAGTTTTAAAAATAGACGCTTAGTCATGCACTTAGATTTACGTGATAAGGTTTTGGTGTATCAGAACAATGCCTCCCCGACGTGATAGGACCCAACAAGATGATGCTACACCTCCTCCTCCTCCCCCACCAACTCATTTGACTTTGTATGAGAGAGCTAGCGTGGACATGCTAGCTGGAATTACCAGGCTATTGGAGCGTCAGTCAGAGCGACCCGGGAAGTCGCATGAGAAGGACATTGCTGAGAGGTTCCACAAGCAGGGACCTAAGGAGTTTGCTGGTACCACCGATCCACTTGTTGCTGAGGAGACATGGGTCTAGCGGACGCCGACAAGGTCCGTTGTGCTATTTTCATGCTGAAGGGAGATGCCGCTCTGTGGTGGAAGGGCGCAGTGGTTGGACTGTTTCTGGAGAGTCTGACGTGGGAGGAGTTCAAGAAGGTCTTCTTTGAGAAGTATTTTACTGTGGATGCCCGGAGCCAACTGATTCGGGAGTTTATGAGTTTCCGTCAGGGAGACAAGTCTGTTGCTGAGTATGTTAGACAGTTTGAGCGGGGGTGTACCTTTGTGCCCTCGATTGCTACGATGGAGAGCGAGAAGCTGCGGCAGTTTACTGATGGATTGCGACCTGACATCATCCACGATGTCAACATGGTGGACGTGGAGACTTATATGGCAGCAGTGAACAGGGCTTACCGGTCAGAAAGAGGACTGAGGGACATGAGGGATAACTACCAGAGGAAGCGTCAGATGTAGCAACCCGCCAGGGGCCAGTCTTCGCAGCCACCAGCAAAGAGACCTTTTCAGGGGCCTTCTAAGGGCCCATCTCAGCAGGGCCATCAGCAGCAGAGGCCTCAGGGCCAGCAGAGGCCGCTAGGGTCAGCAGAGACCACAGCAGTAGGGGACTACTGCCCCTAGACCTGGAGTGTTTTTGACGTGCCCGACGTGCCAGAAGAGTCATCTAGGGAAGTGCATGGCGGGTTCAGGCTGATGTTTCCACTGCAAGGAGCCGAGGCATGTCGCTATGAATTGCCCACAGAGGGTGCAGTCTACTGGTCGTGTTTTCGTGATGCAGGCAGAGGCTGGATCCCGACATGACTTTACTTACAGATATTCCGTTTTAGATTTCCGTATCTATTATGTGCTATTTGGGTGTTTTGAAATTGCATGCTAGGTGGAGCATTGCTAGGAAACTTGTTGCCTTAGTTGCTAGGTAAACGTAAGTGAGAACTGTAAGACTTCTAGGACTTGCCTCGAGAACTTTGACGGATAGGGCTAGCGAACTTAGAACTATTTTAGGTATCTAGTCTGACATTTTGGGATTTAGTATGACCGTAAATGCGTACCTCTGTGACGTTTCTGTTTCAGGTGAGATTCGTGTGCTGGGTGTCACTACACTCGCTTTGCTAGACTCAGGGGCGACCCACTCGTTTATTTCAAGTGCATTCACATAGAGGATGGGTATTGTTCCGGAGAGCATGGGGGGTAGCTCTCGCTGTGACGGTTCCGTCAGGAGAGGAGTTTACGACGACCAGCGTCGTGCAGGGTTTGACGATGACGTTTCAGGATCACACGGTCAGAGCAGATTTGGTCGTTTTGCCGATGACAAGATTCGATCTCATCCTAGGCATGGATTGGCTGACAGAGTTTGGAGCAGTGATAGACTTTCAGAGGAGGACAGTGTCTATCAGACCCCCAGGGAAGAAGGCTTTCTTATTTGAGGCAGTTAGGAGGCCGCACGACGACCAGCGTCGTGCAGGGTTTGACGATGACGTTTCAGGATCACACGGTCAGAGCAGATTTGGCGTTTTGCCGATGACAAGATTCGATCTCATCCTAGGCATGGATTGGCTGACAGAGTTTGGAGCAGTGATAGACTTTCAGAGGAGGACAGTGTCTATCAGACCCCCAGGGAAGAAGGCTTTCTTATTTGAGGCAGTTAGGAGGCCGCGGAAGCCCAGATTTATATCTTTCCTTCAGGCCACGAAGCTAGTTGAGCACGGATGTCAAGCATTCTTGGCCAACGTTACCGCTTCTGGAGATTCAGCGGGCCCTTCACTATCTGATGTGGAGGTAGTCAGATATTATGCAGATGTCTTCCCTGATGATGTAGTGGGAGTTCCACCGGAGCGAGAGGTGGAGTTTTCTATTGAGCTTATTCCAGGGACAATGCCTATCTCTAAGGCACCTTATCGATTAGCCCCTACCGTGATGAAGGAGCTTAAGGAGCAGATTCAGGAGTTGCTCGATAAGGGGTTCATTAGCCCTAGCTTTTCTCCATGGGGCGCACCGGTGTTGTTTATGAAGAAGAAGGATGGCAACATGAGATTGTGCATCGACTACCGGGAGCTGAACCGAGTTACAGTGAAGAATAAGTATCCACTCCCGAGGATTGAGGATTTATTCGATCAGTGCAGGGAGCTTCGGTATTCTCGAAGATTGATCTGAGATCTGGATACCATCAGCTGAGAGTTAGAGAGGAGGACGTGTCCAAGACTGCTTTGAGGACACGCTACGGCCACTACGAGTACTTGGTGATGCCGTTTGGCCTGACGAATGCCCCAGCGATTTTCATGGATCTGATGAACAGGGTATTCAGGAAGTATCTAGACCAATTCATTATAGTTTTTATCGATGACATCCTGGTCTATTCGAGGAGCTTAGAGGAGCATATGCAGCACTTGCAGACGGCTTTGCAGACTTTGAGGGAGCATAGATTGTATGTCAAGTTCATAAAGTGCGAGTTTTGGCTGGAGCAGGTGGCATTCTTAGGGCATATTGTGTCGAGAGATGGGATTTCAGTTGACCCATCGAAGGTGGAGGCAGTGAGAACTGGGGGATTCCGAGAAATGCAGAGGAGATTCGTAGTTTCTTGGGCTTGGTAGGTTATTATCACAAGTTTATCAAGGGCTTCTCTTCTATCTCGATGCCCTTGACAGCCTTGACCAAGAAGAATGCGAAGTATGTGTGGAGTCCCGAGTGCCAGAGGAGTTTTAATCAGCTGAAGGAGGCCCTTAATTCAGCACCAGTGTTAGCTATGCCAGTGGACCACGCGGAGTTTGTGGTTTATACAGATGATTCTCTGAGAGGCTTGGGTGCAGTTCTGATGCAGGGTGGTAAGGTTATAGCATATGCGTCGAGGAAGCCGAAGAGTTATGAGCAGAACTATCCGACGCATGATTTGGAGCTTGCAGCAGTGGTGTTTGCGTTGAAGATTTGGAGGCACTATTTGTATGGCGAGAAGTGTTAGATATTCACCGACCACAAGAGCCTCAAGTACTTCTTCACCCAGAAGGAGCTGAACATGAGGCAGCGCAGATTGTTAGAGTTGGTGAAGGACTATGACTATGACATTAGCTACCATCCAGGTAAGGCTAATATAGTGGCAGATGCTTTGAGCCGGAAGACTGCAGTAGTGGCGTGTTTGTCAGTTGAGAGGCGACTTCAGGCAGAGATTTCAGAGATTCGGCCTAGAGTTCTATTCAGGAGGCTGCGCGCCGAGTTTAGCAGCGCTCACCATTCAGCCGACTCTTCGAGAGAGGAACAGAGAGGGGCAGGCCTCCGATGAGCAGTTACAGCAGTGGAGGCAGTGTGATGAGGACAGAGAACGAGGTCTGTATACTGTTGAGGTTGGGATAGTCCGTTTCAGAGGCCGTTTGTGGGTGCCGAGCATTGGACAGTTGAGAGCCGAGATCTTACCTGAGGCTCATGCATTGACGTACTCCATCCACCCAGGGAGTACGAAGATGTACAGAGATTTGCAGACTTTGTACTGGTGGCCAGGGATGAAGAAGGACATTGGGAGATTCGTGTCTGAGTTCTTGACTTGTCAACAGGTCAAGGCAGAGCATCAGCGATCGACAGGGTTGTTGCAACCACTTCGCATTATCGAGTGGAAGTGGAAGCATATTACGATGGATTTCGTGGTTGGATTGACTATGAGTCCCAGAGGGTTCACGGATATAAGGGTGATTGTGGACAGACTCACCAAGTCAGCACATTTCTTACCGATGAAGACTACTTTCACCCTGACGCAGTACGCAGAGCTTACATCCGAGAGATTTTCAGACTGCATGGCATACCAGTCTCGATAGTGTCGGACAGAGACACCAGATTCACATCTACGTTCTGGAGGAGTTTTCATGCCGCCTTGGGGACTAGATTGTCGTTCAGTACAGCCTTTCATCCGCAAAAATACAGACAGTCAGAGAGGGTCATTCAGATTTTGGAGGATTTGCTGAGAGCTTGCATCATAGATTTTCAGGGTACGTGGGACTCGAGGTTGCCACTGGTAGAGTTCACGTACAACAACAGCTTTCAGGCATCGATAGGGATGGCTCCATATGAGGAGCTGTACGGGAGGAGATGCAGATCTCCTGTACATTGAGACGAGGTTGGTCAGAGAGTTCTTACTGGACCATAGTTAGTGCAGCAGACGGCGGACATTGTGACGAGGATTCGGGATAGGATGAGGATAGCCCAGAGTCGTCAGAATAGTTATGCAGATCAGAGACGACGAGATCTGGAGCTAGCTGTGGGAGATCATGTGTTTGTGAGGATATCGCCCATGAAGGGCGTGATGTGCTTTGGCCGGAGAGGCAAGCTTAGCCCTAGGTTCATTGGGCCGTTCGAGATTTTGGAGAGGGTTGATACTCTGGCTTACCGAGTAGCGTTACCACCTAGCTTAGCAGCAGTGCATAATGTCTTCCATATCTCGATACTGCGGAAGTATGTTCCGAATCCATCTCATGTGTTGGATAGTCGTCAGAATAGTTATGCAGATCAGAGACGACGAGATCTGGAGCTAGCTGTGGGAGATCATGTGTTTGTGAGGATATCTCCCATGAAGGGCGTGATGCGCTTTGGCCGGAGAGGCAAGCTTAGCCCTAGGTTCATTGGGCCGTTCGAGATTTTGGAGAGGGTTGATACTCTGGCTTACCGAGTAGCGTTACCACCTAGCTTAGCAGCAGTGCATAATGTCTTCCATATCTCGATACTGCGGAAGTATGTTCCGAATCCATCTCATGTGTTGGATTTTGAGCCGCTCCAGTTGGCACTAGATTTATCTTTTGAGGAACGACCCGTTCAGATTCTAGCTAGGGAGGAGCGCAGGATGAGAGCGCAGAGTATTCCGATGGTCAAGGTCCGGTGGCAGAATCACTCAAAGGATGAAGCTACCTGGGAGACTGAGGCCGATATGCGGACGTGCTACCCGGAGTTATTTGGTACGTACTCAATTTCAGGGACGAAATTCCTATAAGGGGGGGGGGGAGTGTTTTAACTCCTAGAAATTCCTGACTACGTAGAAATGAGTGCATGACTAGGGAGAAATTTTTTTTAGATGATTATATATCATTTTATATGATCTATTTATGATTTTATGTTACATGGTATGCATGTATTATTTTTCAGGCTGCTTGAGTTATAGACGCGTGGACGAGATTAGGGCCGACCTGAATGAAAATAATTTGAGATGTTTAAGTTATGGGATTTTTAAGAATGAAATTATTTATTTTAAGCAACAATTTCTGAAAATTTGAGTCTTTATGATTATTTTGGAGGGGAACCCGTTTTTCGCCTATACGGGCTGGTATATTGAATTTAAGGTGTTTTAAATTTGGAGGAGGCTTCAATTTCGAAATTCAAACCCCTTTCATGGACTAGGTAGAGTTTTAATTATACTTTTAACTAAAGAGAGGGGGTAGCATGTCTTTTTCCACTTCTTATACTTAATTAAATGATAGGGGTCAATTATGTCACATGGTATTATTTCTAAACACCTAAACTTAACCACAATCTAGCCCTAGATCATCAGCTTCAATTTCGAAATTCAAACCCCTTTCATGGACTAGGTAGAGTTTTAATTATACTTTTAACTAAAGAGAGGGGGTAGCATGTCTTTTTCCACTTCTTATACTTAATTAAATGATAGGGGTCAATTATGTCACATGGTATTATTTCTAAACACCAAACTTAACCACAATCTAGCCCTAGATCATCAACCAGCCGTCCTCCCCTTCCCTTCCAACACAAAAATTCAAAATTTCCTCCATCCTTGTGAATCTTGGAGATCCAAATCCGGTGGTGCCCCAATCTCGCGTCTACAACGTCGGTAACTCGCAAAACTCTACTCCAACAAAACCAGGCATGTGATATCAACTTATTTTCTCACCATTTAAACTATGTTAGACTGTTTTCATGAAAATTTGGTGTGAATTGAATGTGTTTTATCCAGATCTATATCTCCTTGTTCAAGTTTCATGTATGACATGAAAGTTCTTTCACGTTTCTCGACTTTATCTCATGTTGTTGCGGTTTGTGAAAGGTACAGGGGTCATGGCTCATGACTAGATTGATGAGTGAGGGTCCTAGGAGGTTCCTGGTGGTCCATAGGTGATGATAAGTTGGCTAGATCATGGCTGGATCGGGACTTGACGTGCGGCCGCACGGTATCACACGCCGTGGGTGGGCTGGTAGATTCAGGTGCCTCGTTCGTGAGGTGTGGTGCACGGTTGGGGCCGTGGTTGGTTCCTATTGCACCGGCTGGACCTGGAGGTGGTCCAGTTGGTGGGGATACGGCCAGGGTGGCCGAGCAGAGAGGTCGACGTGTGTTTGTGGCGGCTGGTCGCGGCGGCGTCGAAGTGAACATTACATGCGAGTAGGGTAATTGGTGGTTGTTCGATTGAATTGAACCGGTTTGGTTGGTTCGGTTGGACCGGGTCGATGAGCCGAGTCTCGAGTCAAAATATTTTAAAGTTGGTCCAAGTTATTTTAATTATGGACCTGTTATTTTTAGTTTTAACTCCAAGGTCCAATTTTAAAGAAAATAGCCAGATATTTTAAAATTGAGTCAAACTTTTAAAATAATTAAAGTTATGCTTTATTTTAAGTTTTTAGTCAAAATTGGGGCCTTTGGAATTTTATTAAGTCAAAATCGATTTTTGGGATTTTAATTTGGTCAAAATCGGCTTTGGGGTCAAAATTGATTTAAATTGATTTTAAAAGTCAAAATAGAGTTTAATAAGCCAAAATTCATTTAAGGAGTCAAATTAATTTTAATTAGTCAAAATTTAGCCTTGATTTATAAAGTCAAAATTTAATGAAAATAGGCAAAAATTTTAAAAGGGGTGAACATTCGTTTCATCGTCTGAGTTAAAAGTGATGTTTAGTCTAGAAGTAGTGAGCCAGACTCCTGAACCATTCCTTGATCGAAGTAGAAAAATTTAGAAGCCAAATGTATATTTAATCATATATGTAGTATGCTATGTACGTAAATGTTTTAAAGGAAATGATTAAATATACATTAACGGGCTAAGCTTTTAAACTTGCATAATTTTAGGAAATTCATGCATCATGAATGTTAAAGGTATGTTCTTTTAAAAGACAAAACCCGAGGGATTGAATGATTTGTGATAACTTATGATGAATGTATGATGAGCTTATGGATCGATGTGTGATATCATGGTGAAGTGGCGACTTATGAGCTTATGCATCCATGTGTGATATCATGGTGAAGTGGCAGCTTATGGATCCACATGTCGATATCGTGGTGAAGTGGCAACATATAGGTGTGACATATAGGGATCTCGGCTCGAGGTCGGGCGAACCACACCGCCACGTATGTTGGTTTATACATTGATCAATCGACTATGGTCACACTTCAGGATACGACTCATATGTTTTTCATGTTACGTTATGTCATGCCTTATATGTTCTAAGATATGTTATGATATGAAATGTATGAAGCAATGTTTTAAGATCATGCACGCATTCATGTTTTTAACCTTATTTTATTACAAGTATGTGCCTACATGCTATTTTATTAGTATGTACTTTGTTATGATATACGATATAGCATGCTGAGCCTCTAGGCTCACTAGATTTAAATGGTGCAGGTGATGATCCTGCTGAGTTTACACCGACTGGCGGTGAGGACATTTGAGCGCCTGTTGCAGCAATACCCATTGACAGCAGCGATGTGTTTTTGAGATGATACAGTTTTGGGTGTTGGTTTTAAACTTTTTTACTTTCAGTATTTTACTCAGTTGATTTTTATACAGTATGGATGTTAACGTTTTTTTAAAATATTCCTTTCCCTTATCTATGTTTGGAGTATGGATGAGAAATGAATTAAAAGGGGATGAGCCACACTTTAAGTTTAAGTATTCCGCACATGTTTTAAAAATTTTTTTTTTCTGGAGTCTGGTTCGTTTCACATAAATTCGAGGAATATCAGTGCTACTAGTTCTCTGCTCTGTTCAGTGTTCTTGAAATGTTTCCAAGTACAGTTTAATTGTATATATATGTATATTTTTTTTTATGCTCGAATGGTTCCCCCACTTGCCGAGTGCTTCCCCAAACATTTACCCCTTATTTTTTCACACAGATAAGAATGAAGAACTGTAACGCCTAGGAATTTTTCTACCTAAATCGCATGCCTTATTATTTTATTTATTTATCCGCATGAGTTATGCTATTTGATTTATGTAATTCCGACATCGAGTTCTTTTGAGATTTTTTATTTAGATGATGCGAGGTTGGAAAGGAGTTGACGAGGACACCGAGACGCAGACGATTCTTTTTTAAATTCATTCTCGATGTCATGCCCCATGCCTTGAAACTTTATATTTTTAGAAGGTGAACATTGGAAAGGAATTTCGTTTTTGAAATACTTCTAAATTTTTGCAAACCATGTGGGATTGAGAATTTCATTCTTTTAGATGATTAGCACTTTTGCTACAAAAAAACACAAGTTTACACATTTGCACCTACTCCCCTAATTTTCGAAAATCCTAGGAGGAAAAGGAGCCTTTTTTTTGTGGACACTTTTAATATTTTGAGTAACAAGTTTGGCTATTTTAAATAACACAAATAAGACCCCACTAGACATCATTATTCAACACACTTCATTCACAAAAAAAAGGAAAAAACCTAGTGTTAGGATCAAGCGCTTACCACTAGGCCAAAAGCTATAGCTTTTGGCCTAGTGGTAAGCGCTTGATCCTAATAATTGGTATCAGAGAGAGGTCAGGGGTTCGAGTCTCCCAAGAAGCATTTTCTATGCTTCTTGGGGGGGGGGATTGTTGAGTTAAGCGTGCAAGGGTGAGAGCAGTACTGGGATGGGTGACCTCCTCGGAAGTTCTCGTACGTCAAGCTGCTGACGTTGCGCCGCTTGATCTGGTTGGCCATGTGGGCTGTAAAAGTGTGATGCCAGATCTTAACGGTAATACCATCTCTGCTAGGGATAGGGCCGGCGGTAGGGAAAGAGTGAGGCTGATCTCTAAGGGAATTGAGACAGCACCGGCAGTTAGACACGCACCTCCCCTGACTCATGGGCCTAACAGCCCAGCCCTAACGCACACAATAGGTGCACTCTGCGCTGCCACATTATAAGGAAATAAAGTTTCACCTTGGCTAACAGCTATAGCTTTTGGCCTAGTGGTAAGCGTTTGATCCTAACACCTACCTCCCTCCCCCCTCCAAAGCCGCCCCCCCTCTCCCCCCTCACCCCCATCCCCTTCTTTGGGTCCCAAAGTTACCCACTAACGCACACAATAGGTGCGTCCTGCGCTGCCACATTATAAGGAAATAAAGTTGCACCTTGGCTAACAGCTATAGCTTTTGGCCTAGTGGTAAGCGCTTGATCCTAACACCTAGCTCCCTCCCCCCTCCAATGCCGCCGCCCCTCTCCCCCATCACCCCCAT